>APFE031303893.1:0-62326 GCA_000404065.3 Pinus taeda | reverse complement strand
TATATATAGAGAGGAGGTCTTTTCATTTGAATCATCTAAGAATTGTTCATTTATGTAATGTAAAGGAGGTTGCCCCCTTGAAGAGGCTGAATTCTAAGGTGTTGATCTATCTTTTCTATCTTTTCTTGAGCTGGTTTCATAACAGAACCCAATTGAGCCAAAGTGGTGTAACCTGGTGGGAAAAAAGGTTCACTATTTTCAAGTGGTGGTGGAGGTGGCACACTTCCCATATATGGAGAGCCTTCAGGTGGAAATTTAGATTTAGGATCATCGCCAACACTAGGAGTGTGAGGGGTTGATATTTCTGGAGGAGGACCTTGAGGAAAGGTTGGAAACTCACCTTCTTATGCCATGAGTGGAAACAGTTGGTGAGGGGGATTTTGCGAAGATCGTGGAGAAAGCTCCAAAGGCACACTGGGATTATCGTACAAACTATACATTCATTGAGGAGATATTACCAATGGATCAAAAAGCAGATTCACAGGGAATAATAAATACCTCTGTGGATTCTTAGGAGTTTCTAGGTCAAATTCTTGAGATGATGAGTCTCAAGGTGGAGGATGAGAAGCAAGGGATTGAATACTCGAGATAATTCCATGTTCAAGACCTTGGGCTTCAAGTGAGAGTGAAATCTCAGGATGTACTCCTTGTGATGACCCTTCAGTGTTAGATGATGAAGGGGATATATAATTTAAACTCGGTGATTCAACCATGATGACCTTCTCTAAAAAACAATAGGGGGTCATTGATTTAAGCTTCAATTAAAATTTACTATTAATAATACAATGTGAGGCCAAGGATAACTACATAGGTAAGTCATGTTATCATGGGTAGTTAAATTTTAGAACTTAAAAAAAAAGAAATAAATCAAAACGGTGTACTAGGCAAGACGGTTTACCAGGTATCCATGAACTGCAATATACACCTTAGCCAAAACCAAGCACTTAAAACGTATGGTGGTCGATCTCCCTTAGTGTTGTGTTTGGTGTATCACATCTACAAGGCGGCTGACTCGGTTACCTATGGCTAAAGGATAGCAACCTAGTGGGGTCCCCCAATACATACGTGATAGTACGTGGAGCACAAGTCCATGTTAGCATTTTCTAATGCATACTTGTTCGATGAGAGAATTCCCATATACTTGCCATAATTGGTGCCTCTGATATACCCAAGAGTACTGGAGAACATTCAATATACTTCCATACTAGAACAATATTTCACCCTCAGGATACAATGCAAGCAGTTAATAATTGTTTCTAGGTTTATAGACATTAGAACACGTCTCTAGACTAGAACTCTAGATGCTTGTGTTAAGTTCCAAGTGCTCCTTAGGTTAATTCAGTAAATTTTAATGTTGTTCTTGAATTATGTTACAATTTTGGGCTCAAACGATGTCACCTGAATCCTAAAATGAAACTATACGAGAAATGAAACTTTTCACTTCGATGAATGCTATACTAGCAAGGGAAGAGAGTTCAATCAATTAGTGCAACAAACAAGAGAATGCATCAAACAACATGCCTCCACTAACTTTTCTTTCCAAATGCAATATGCAAAAGAAAAAACTAAACTTCACTTTCACTATCCAACATGCAATCTATCAAAAGAAAAAATGAATTTTACTTCACTAAGATGCACTTTATCTAAATGATGTTCCTTTTTATTTCAGATGCTCTAATGCAATTAAGATTTAACTAAAGCAAAAAATTAAATTTTTGATTCAAAGGCTCCTATTGCAAATGATGCACCAATCAAAGAAACACCAAATAAAATTCAAAAGCACTCAATGAAAATGTCTTTCACTTTTCTCTCTTGAATAGATAAACAAATTCACTCTTCTAAGATAGTAAACCAAGAAATGTAATCTATTCTTGATGAATAACAAACATGAATCTCAAATGCAAGATGACCTAATACAATTGAAAAGAAACTTTGTAAAAGACAAAGTAAAACTAATGCAAACCAATTTTTTGAATGATTTTAACAGATAACCAGATCTAACCAATCAACAAACCACAAACACAGTGATACTTACAAGCAGCAAGTGACAATCAAATGGCCTAAAAACCCTAAAATAAATCCAATTTCACTCAAACACTTGAATGCTCAAAAAGACAAAATTTTTCTAATCAAATCAGTAATTAGACAAAACATCAATAAATCTAATCACACAAGACAAGGAAAAGACCTCAAGGGCTCAAACACACTAGACTTTGACAGAGAAACCCTAAATCTTTGCCAATCTTTGATATCAACGCAGTTGTTATGAAAAATTGGCACTAAACTAGGGATCAACGTTACTATTTCAAAAGAAAACACGTTGGCAGTGCGACTGTCAAATCAAAAAGCATGTTGGGCGAGGAATAAGGAAAAAAATAAAAAAATATTTCCACAAACAATCCAAACTTAGCAATCTGAGGTAGCAATCACTGATTATGTAAACCTATACAATTTGAACTAAGAACTCTATGGTCAGTCAAATTTATCAAGAGATCGGATGAAAAAAGAGGATGAAGAGACTATATCTTACTCAGTGGAGTCGCCATTTTGCTGTGAAGGTAAATCCCCTCTGTGGATAGAGGTGATCCCTCTAGCCCAATCAATGGGTCTAGCAACAAACTAAGCTAACTAACATATACTTTCCTAGCTTATGTTTAACAAAAGCTGAGAGAGAGGGAGTGACCTACCTCGCTCTGATGCTAATCGCTCAATCCTTTGGAGATGAATTTGAATGCTTTTCTTCTAGGTTCGCTTCTTACTTTCTCTTCATGTCGGAGTACCTGCAAGAAATATCAAAGAGCTATGAAAGCCATAAGAGAATGTATGGCATACATCAATCATAAACTACTTAATAGATCAAGGATAATTAGGCTAAAAGTGTAAACATTTACACAATTATGGAAAGTGAACATCATATGTATATATTAATAAGCTAAAAAGGGAATCATACAACCTATGACTTGATGTTGGAGACATCATTTTGGTGGATGTCCAAGTTCAAGAAAATAATCTTCAAGCAATCCTTCTCCAAGTTAGAATGGGTATAATATACACATAACCTCAGTATAGGAATGAAGTAATCAATGACCAACCATTTGGGGATGGAAGGGAGTTGATTTATAGGAAGGGAGAGGGATTTAGGGATTCACAAAAAAGGGAGGAAGGTCCACATCTCAAGGGGAAACCCCATAATGATTAGATCAAGAGGTCCAATTGGGAGAGCTTGACCATATCAACAACAACCAATCTGCTCATTGTTCTCGAAGTTTCTAGTGCACGAAGCTTCTCCTCTAGTTTGGTAAAAACTGATAGAAGAGGTTCAGTGCAGGCGTTCATATCAAAACCCATGCTGGTAGCTAAGGTAGAAAAATGCAACCTATCATCAGCATAGGTAGGCATTGTAGCAAAATGAATTGACCCTAAAAATGAGGTTTTAAGTTAACCTTATTCAGAATTGACTCAGGGCAGTTTCCTTTCATTATTTAGGGAGGTTTTGGTCTGTATATCATGATGGATATGTTGTACAATTTCCAATGTTTTGCAAGTCGGGATATGGAACAGGTAGTGAATAGGAGATGTGACAGAATATTGTGTAACATCATAATATCAAGTTAACCATGGGGGAATATGTATTGAATAGTCTGATGCTTTCCATTCTAATGGGTGGTGTTGATGTTGTACTAGGAGTCCAATTTACAATCTTTGGGGACAATAGATTTTAATTTTCAAGAACTCTTGTTGAAATTTTCTTGGGAAGGAAAGGAAATTAAATTAAGGGATATCATAAGGAAACCAGGGAAGATAATTAGTGCTAATGGTATGACAAAGTTTTTGCAGAGAGACCAATGGGGCGCAATTGCACAATTATGCTCACTAGAGATTCAAACAAAAATCATATATTTCTCCACTTCTCCAAAAAATCTTGGACAATCATTCCAAGTTATTTGAGACTCCCAAAGGCCTCCCACCTATTTTTTATTATTATCATGCTACTCACTTGATTCTAGGAAGTGTTCCTCCAAACATCAGGCCTTACAAATATACCTATTCCCAAAAGAGTGAAATTGAAAGTATGGTTGCAGAAATGCTAGAAGCCAGTATAATTCAACCTTGTCAAACTTCTTTCTCTACTCCAGTAGATTTCTCATTCCTATCATTGATGAATTGCTAGATGAATTACATGGAGAAAATTACTTCACCAAGCTCAATCTTTGCTTAGGATATCATCAAATTAGAATGAAGACTAAAGACATTCTGAAAATAGCATTCATAATGCATGAATGTCATTATGAATTTTTGGTCATGCCTTTTGGCCTTACTAATGCATCTTCCAAATTTCAAGATTTGATGAATTCCATTTTCAAACCCTTCCTTAGAAAATTTATATCAGTATTTTTTAATGATATACTAATCTACAAGAAGTCTTGGAATGATCATGTTCAACATGTTGACAGGGTGCTCAAACTATTGGAGGAGAAACAATTATATGAAAAAGCCTCCAAATGTTTCTTTGGAGTATAGGAGGTGGAATATTTGGGTCATATTGTATCTCATGAGGTTGTTAATGTAGATCATAACAAAATTAAAGCCATTAAGGAATGGAAAATCCCCATAACCCTAAATAACCTTCAAGTATTTCTTAGGTTGACAAAGTATTATCGTAAGTTTGTTAAGAATTATGGGAGAATAGAAATGCCACTAACAACATTACTAAAGAAAGACATATTTTCTTGGAATCTATCAGAAACTAAGGCCTTTTAACATATCAAAGAGGCAATGTGCCCAGCATCAGTCTCAGCTACACCAGAATTCAAAAAAACCTTTATTGTGGAATGTGATGCCTCAAGAAATGGAATTGGTGGCTTTTTAATGCAAGAAGGAAGACCCATTATTTTTAAATCTCTCTCAATCAAGGTAAGGTATTTACATAATCCTATTTATGAGAAGGAAATGTTTCCAATACTACATGCACTAAATCAATGGTGACCTTACCTAATGGGAAGACACTTCAAGGTAAAAATACATCATGATAGTCTTAAATACTTTTTGGAACAAAGATTACTTCAGAAGAGCAGAAAAAATGGGTCAGAAATATGTTGGGTTATGACTTTGAAATCATCTACAAAAAAGGGAAGCAAAATTTTGTTGTGGATACACTCTCAGGAAAGGATGAGGATGTGGAAGCATTTCTTTGTGCCATTTCTATTATCCAAATTGATTGGATAATTGAATTAATGGAAGAATGGAAGAATGATGAAGAGGTGTGGACACTCATTCAAAATTTGCAGCAAGACCACAATACATCTAATACATTTATTTAGAAAAATGATTCATTATGGTACAAATATCACTTATATATCTATATTAATTCCCAACTCAAACAAAATATTCTTTTGGAATTGCACACCCCCCACCCCTAGGAGGGAACTCAGGCTTTTAAAAACTTACCACGTGATCAAGAATGATTTTTTTTTGGATGGCCTTAAATCTGATATTCAAAAGTTTATGACAGAATGTTTGATTTTCCAACAAAATAAAGTTGAGACAATTAAGGTCCTAGTTCTATTGCAACCTTTAGTCATTCCAAGTCAATGTTGGGAGGAGGTCTCAATGTATTTTATCACGGGTTTAACCAAGTCTAAAGGATAGAGTTTCATCATGGTGGTAGTTGATAGACTTACCAATATGCATAATTTTGTGCATTATTTCATCCTTTTAAAGACAGTACAGTTGCTACTGCATTTACGAAAACAATTCAAAAGCTACATGGAAACCCAAATATTATTTTAAGTGATACATATCCCATTTTCACTGGAATTTTTTTGACATAATTATTTTCTTTTCATGGTACTAAATTAGCTCATATCGCATCTTATCATCCTCAATATTACGATAAAACTAAGATAGTGAACAAATGTTTGGAAGGATATATTTTTTTCTTTGTATTGAATAAACAAACACAATGGGTCAAGTGGTTACCTCTTGTTCAATGGTGATAAAACACTTCCTTCCATACTTCGGTAAAAATGACCCCATTTATGGTACTTTATGGATATCATCCACCATCCATTGCATCATCTTTAAGAGAAGATTCCAAGGTTCAATTAGTGGAATATCACATCGAGCATCAATAACAACTTATCCAACTCTTAAATGGTAACCTCACTCTAGTGAAAAATTGAATGAAACAACATGCAGATCAACATTATAGTGAAAGAAGTTTTCATGTAGGCAACTGGGTATTTTTAAGGCTATAGTCATACAAACAATTCTCCCTCAACCAAGCTAAGAAGGATAATATACAGAGCGTTGGAAATAATACTGAGAGGGGGGTTGAATCAGTATTTAAAATTCAATAACTTTTTCATTTCCATAACTAGATTTATACACGCTACTTCAGTGAATGGAATTCATGTGTGCATGCAACTCTTCTTAAGGCAACTAGCATATATCTAATGAACTTATGATTCAGCTAATTCATCACATGTTGATCTTTAATCAGTGCATCAGTACTTTATTAAACATTAAACAATAACCATGTGCAATAATAACAGAATAAACCATCACACATAAGAAACACACATGAAAACCAATATTTAAGGTGGAAACCCAATGCGGGAGAAAAACCACCTATTATTGTTGTCTTTGTCTTCTTTTAATATAAAGAATAATCTATTTATAATCTTGTACTAGTGTAGACTCATACCAGTATGGAGGCACCCACCTGCAGAAGGCTACAACCTTCTCTCGTTCTCCAGCTTCCAGTAGAAGGGAGCTACAACCCCCTAGCTCTTGTACTAGCCGATATTTTTACTAGTACATAGGCACCGGCCTACAAAAGGCTACAACCTTCTATCTTTCTCCAAGGACCGCGTGTCATAAATTTTCATACTGAATACTCCTGGTACACATCAACACAATATGAAGACCACGTTTCATCAAATTTTTGCACTGGCCCCATTAGTAACATTGAAGCTCAAAATCAATCATCACATCAAATACATCTGCAACAACCAATCACTGAAACTCAATCATCAATCTCTGTTATAACTGAAGCCCAACCATCAATATCTGAATCAACCATAACTGAATCAATCAATCACCAAAAACTCTAACACACTGAATCAAACAACCATTGAACCTTTGACACAACTAAATCAACCATGCATTGAAACCTTAATCAAAATTCAACCAATCAACTGGAACATACAGATCACTGTAACCAGTACACAAATCTGAACCTAGAACACTGCATCAACAACCAAAACCAACTGTAACCTCAAAAATAATGTGTTAGAATGTATACACTACTTCAATGAAGCCAACCAGCATGTATACGCCACTTCCTTTAATAAAACCTGTGTATACCTCCAAAATTATCGAATCATAAAAACCTCTGAATCAAAATTGTACCAACCAGTAACAATCTGAAGATCCACTGTCTAATTACAGATATCTAAATAGACAACAGCAAAGATCACCCTTCTCACTTAATCAATCGATCAATCAAACTCAATCTCCTTATGTATTCAGTTCTACTTTTAGATCTAACAAGTCATCATTGATAAAAAGTTGTAAAATAGCAGCACTGATAAGATAGATCAATCATCTCTGAACAACAGGATTTTCTTTTGCGTACGCTCTTTGGAAGTGTCAAACCAGTGTGTATATGTGCCTTCACCAAGGCAAACCAGTGTCAGATCTACAAATAAAAACTCATAATTTCACATTTATTCCAATCTTCAGATATACCCATATCATAGCATTTAAAGCACAAAACATTTTTTAACACTCAGATCTAGCCCATCCATTATTAGATCTCATAATGATAAGTCATTATGATCCTGATTCACCATTAGATCTAATCCATCATCAAACAATCAAGTGCATACTTAGTCCAGATCAAGCAAAGCTTCAGAAACCAATAACATGCATATTTTCTTTTGATCTAACTCTTCGTAAGATTCATTACTTGTGCACTTATCCCTTTAATATTCTCCTCCTTATATATTTTTAGCCTTTCTCAACACCTCGGACCAAAACAACACTTAGAAACTGTGGTATTCTTAGACGGGATCAAATAGTCATTAGTCCACTCAATATTGTGGGCTAATACCATGATATTGACCCTTGGTATTCTTTCACCTTATTTTCCTTAATTTTTCATCCCATACGAGATTTTCCTCTTGTGGAAGTTTGTGCATATATATATGCTCCTTTTGTACACTGAACTCACATGCATATTCTCTTTTTGTATAGTGAACCCGCGTATACAACTTAACATACCTAAAAACATCCTTTTTCTTCAACTTCTTGATTCTGATTTGTAGTCCTTTGTTCCAACATCCTATTCTTCTATACCATTGCCTTGTTACCTCTGAATTGACCTGTTATAATGTGATTTTCCATCATACATCACTTCTGAACTGATTTCTCTAAACTACCCTGCATTTTGTCACATTTGTAAACACAACTTCCATGAATTCTATCACATCCTGTTTATACTTTTATCAATTATTTCATTCATCAATTATCAAGGAAAACACACACTGACAATCTCCTATATCAAACCTTTGACCATTATTCTCTTCGATCAATATGTCACCTCTGACCTATAGATTCATCTCTTTTCCATCATTCTATCACCTCCGACCTATAGATTCATCTCTTTTCCATCATTTTGTCACCTCTTATCTCTCCTGTAGATTTATTTAGATGCCATATACTTGTTCTACTACAAGTGGGTTGCCATCAAGTACAAAACATTCATCATAATGCCAACAATCTCCCTCTTTGGACTTGATGGAAACTACTTTGGTGTTTGGTCACCACAACCTATAAATAACACCAAGTTGTTCTAAAAATCAAGCTACTCTCCAAACACCAAGCTACTCTCCCCCTTTGACATCAAGGGAAACGAGCTGACTGACCAATATTAAATGAAGACTTCCATATATGAACACCTAAATATGAACATTGATCATGCTCCCACTAGGCACATGCTAAATTCTCTGATTAAACTACCCCTTTTTACATGTTTAGATGTAGTATACTGGCCATGCTCCCCCTCAGCATATGCAGAGTCTGCAAAAATGTTTTCCAAAAGAATAACATGACTCTATAACTCAACTATGTGAGTATGACCTTCCTATCACCAATGACTCATACATACATCAATCTCCCAACCAAGTGGGGATATACTAAATGACTCAACCACTCAACCAAGTGGGATTACATATTTGACATGATCTGAAAAGTCCATACATGACTGAATATGAAAATTATTACATCATAGGTATTTACATGACCTTTACATCAAATGATATACATGAAATTTATAACAAAGACCAAATATCTAAACAAGACCATGATAGTCATCATCAACTATCATACGCCATATATGATCTGCACCATAAGCATCTGTCAGCCGCATCCAGACCAGCAACTTGTATATGTCCATCATCAGTTCCCAAGATATGACAATGTAAATATCATCAACCTGTGACAAAGTATGTGCATATACATATCAACTCATTCTCTTGATCTCATCAATATCAACTTGCCCTGTTTCCTTAGTAGAAAGGGCCTTATCATAACCTTCCATGAATCAACTATGCATTTATCATATCTCCAAGCAGTAACACAAAATCATTCACATCACATCATATTTATGTGAAAAAACCATAGTCATCATCTATGATCATAACATCATCATCAAGAACTGCATGACCTTTCCACAAGAACCCTCAATATATCAACCATGTATCATCACTAGGGAACATCCCACATGTGATAAGCATCAACCATGATAATCAATATATGTGAGTATCAAACCTATCATCATAAAGTAAGAATTCATCATCATTATGTGGCTAAGTAAGCCATGTCTCTGAATATCCATGTCTTCAAATATCTATGTATTCATGATAGCTGCAATAACATCATTTTCTTGGCCAACCAGCAATATTTATCAATATGAAACTTAAGTAATCATCCATGTATCTAGCATAATGTGCATCCATCAAAGATATAGCAATATGTATCTATAAAATCATGATCTCATAATCATTTGTCAAGATTTCTTAATACCATCAACAACAACAATCCTCAACCATGTGAGAGCCAAGAACTATAGGAATCCTCATCCATAACTGCATCATATGAAGTTTATGCATCTTTGAAGGCATGATGACAGAAGTATAAAAGAAATGAAACTTATCAAATAATGAAGTTGTGTACTCAAGCTTTGTTCTTCTCCTTGTCCTTATGAAGATCACCATGTAAGTAAAATACCATATGTATTGTATGCATCATCAAAAGGGTCATCCACAATCATCCATAAATCTTCTGAATAACAATTATGTGGCTCAATAAATATAAGTATCATCTGAGATTTCATCATAGGCAACTCATGATTGCAGTATAGCATGATGTATCATTTAAACAACATAAGTACCAAAGACTTCTAAACATAATGCCAATAATGCATTATTAGAAGCATAGCATATTCTCTGCCTGAACCTATGCCAATTGTTCACTGTCAGATCTCATAATTGCATATATCAGTAAGGATCATAAAGGCATCATCATCAACTATATATACATCAAGTCATAAACAACTTATGAGGGTCAAAATTGTTTCTACATATCATCAACAGACTGTAATAATCATCAATCAGAACAAAAGGATAATTGATAATTGGCTGAACCATATCAAACCCGTTTTCCTGAGTTTGTCTTACTGCTTTTACATCAAACCAAAATATACATGATTTTGCAGCTTCTAACTTGCGTATATATGCAACTTGTATTCTTGATAACTGCGTATGAGAATTAAACATTGAAATTTCATACTTTCAGTTCCTCCTGGGTCTATTCTATATGTATACTAATTTATGCCACATTTTTCTTACTGTAATTCCTTCTTCTTCCATACCTTGGAGTGTGATGATGTTTTCTCCATTTGGTATGTTGGACAAAATTTTCTCCTGCATTATTTTGCTATATGCCCAAACCTGTTACAAGCATAAAATATTATATGTTTCACATTCATTCTATAGCAATCAATGACTTTGTGACCAAACATATTGCAAGAAAAACAATATCCCTTAAAGTACCTAAAAGCTGATGATATTTCTATGTGACGGTCATTACCTTGAACCATTCTACTTCTTCATATGGTTGCAACATGTCCAAAATTATGACATATAAAACATTCAACCTTATTCATCAAAGGAAATAATCGATTAACACGTCTGTGGTTAGGAGTAAATGATTTTATTTGAAGACTTTTTTTTTCTGGGTTGTTGATAGGGTTGACCTCTTATCTCCTTATTGAGCATTTCAAATTTTGCATTAGAGTTCCTTACTTTAGTTTGTGAGCTAGATTCACCTTTAACAGTTTCATGAAAACCAAGGCCAGATTTGATGGCAGGAGACCTTTGACTACTAAGAATATCATCCAAAATATTAGTACTATATTGAAATCGTAAAAGTTTATCCTTTTCTTCTAATTTACATTTTAGGATATTTACCTCAACCTGATATTGTTCCTCCTTTTAAAGATACTACTTCTTCATGATTTCTTCAACTTTTCTTCCTTCTTCCACTTGTTGTCTTAATTTGAGAAACTCATTTTCTTGATCTTCATCTGCTTGAGGTAGTTCTTCATTCTACTTGTTTGAATTTTCAAGATCTTATTTTAGAGAGACAACGCCAGCTTCAATACTTTCATAGTAACTGGATCTATCTTTAAGTTTTTTTATTTTTGTATCCTTTTCATTTACTTCATTTCTTAATGATGTCACTTCATCCTGCAACCTTTGACATTGATCTTGATTTTCCTTGTACTACTACCTTACTTTGTTTATTTCCTCCAACTGAGCTTTTATTCCTGTAACTTCTTCTTTGTAGGCACATTCCTTGTTATCAAATAGATATTTGTGATCTCTAATTGTGGCTGTGATTTTTTTTAATTATTCCTCTATTTGATTCCTTCTCTTTCATCCATAAGAGAAAATTCAGTTGTTTTTTTGTCATATGCATTATCTTCAAATGAATAGAGAAATGTATCACCAGAGGACAACAAATTCATACATGATTATTATTTTGCTTGTTCATATTCATTCTGAGGTGATTCTGAATCTAAAGAGTTGCTTCCACATAATGGCTAATCATCTTTCCCACTGTCACAAATCCTTTGAGATGTATTTTTCTGTTGAGGTGCTTTCTTCTTTTTCTTCTTTCTCATTGTTACTGTGGCTCTCATTCAAGCGATCAAGCTTCTTCCAAAGGACCCGCTCTCATACCAATTGTTGGAAATAATACTGAGAGGGGGGTGTGAATCAGTATTTGAAATTCAATAACTTTTTCATTTCCATAATCAAATTTATATATCCTACTTCAACGAATGGAACTTGATGTGCACGCAATTGTTCTTAAGGAAACCGGCATATATCTAGTGAACTTATGATTCAGTTAATTCATCATATGTTTATCTTCAATAAGTGCATCAATACTTTATTAAACATTAAATATTAACCATGTGTACTAACAACAGAATAAACCATCACACATAAGAAACACACATGAACACCAAGATTTAAGGTGGAAACCCAATGCGGGAGAAAAATCACCTATTGTTGTTGTCTTTGTCTTCTTTTAGTATAAAGAATAATCTTTTTATAATCATGTATTGGTGCAGACTCATACCTGTATATAGGAAACCACCTGTATAAGGCTAGAACCTTCTCTCGTTCTTCAACATCTACTGGAAGGGAGCTACAGCCCCCTAGCTCTTGTACTAGCCGATATGTTTACTAGTACATAGGCGCCGCCTACAGAATGCTATGACCTTCTCTCTTTCTCCAGGGACCACATTTCACAAATTTTCATACAGGATACTCCTAATACACATCAACATAATATGAAGGCCATGTTTCATCAAATTTTCACATTGGCCCCATTAGTAACATTGAAGCTCAAAATCAATCATCACATCAAATACATCTGCATCACCAATCACTAAAACTTAATCATCAATCTCTATTATAACAGAAGCCCAACCATTAATCTTTGAATCAACCATAATTGAATCAATCAATCACTGAAACCTCTGACACATTGAATCAAACAGTCATTAAAACCTCTAACACATTGAATCAAACGATCATTGAAACCTATGACACATTGAATCAAACAATCATTGAACCGATGACACAACTGAATCAACCATTCATTCAAACCTTAATCAAAATTCAACCAAACAACTGGAATAGACAGATCATTGTAACCAGTACACAAATCTGAACCCAAAACATTGCATTAACAACTAGAACGAATTATAACCTCAAAAATCATGTGTCAGAATGTATACGCTACTTCAATGAAGCCAACCTATGTGTATACACCAATTCCTTTAACAAAACCTATGTATACCTCCAAAATTACTGAATCATAAAAACCTCTGAATCAAAATTGTACCAACTAGTAACAATCTAAAGATCTACTATGAAATTACAGATATCTAAACATGCAGCAGCAAAGATCACCCTTCTCACTTAATCAATCAATCAATCAGACTCATTCTCCTTATGCATTCAGTTCTACTTTTAGATCTATGAAGAAATCATTTACAGACAACAGTAAAACAACAGCGCTGATTAGATAGATCAGTCATATCTGAACAACGGGCTTTTATTTTGCATACGCTACTTGGAACTGTCGAGCCAGCATGTATACATGCCTTCACCAAGGTGAACCAACATACAAATATGCAAATAAAACCTTATAATTTCGCAACTATTCTCGTCTTTAGATATACCCATATCATAGAATTTAAAGCACAAAAAATTTGTTAGCACTAAGATCTTGCCTATCCATTATCAGATCTCATAATGATAAGACATTATGATCTTAATCCATCATTAGATCTCATCCATCATCAAACACTCAGGTGCATACTTAGTCTAGATCAGGAAAAGCATCAGAAACCCATAACATGCATATTTTCTTTTTATCTAACTCTTCATAAGATATTCATTACTTATCCCATTGATCTTCTCCTCCTTATATAGTTTTAGCCTTTCTCAACACCTTGGACCAAAACAACACTTAGAACCTGTGGTATTCTTAGACGGGATCAAATAATCATTACTCCGCTCAATGTTGTGGGTTAACACCATGGTATTGACCCTCGGTATTATTTCACCTTAATTTCCTTAATTTTCCATCACATACGCACTTTTCCTCTTGTGAAAGTGTGTTCATATGTATACACTATTTTGTATAATGAACCCACGTGTATATGATATTTTTGTATAGTGAACCCGCGTATACAACTTAACATACCTGAAAACATCCTTTTTCTTCAACTCCTTGATTCTGATTTGTAGTCCTTTGTTCCAACGTCCTGTTCTTATGTATTTTTGCCATGTTACCTCTAATTTGACCTATTATATTCTAATTTTCCATCATATATCACTTTTGAACTAATTTATCTGAACTTCCCTGCATTTTGTCACATCTATAAACACAAGTTCCATGAATTCTATCATGTTTTTTTTATACTTTTATCAATTAGTTCATTCATCAATTATCAAGGACAACACACACTAACAATCTCCCTATATCAAACCTTTGACCATTATTCTCTTCCATCATTTTGTCACCTCTCACCTGTAGATTCATCTCTGTTCCATTATTATGTCACCTATAATCTCTCTTGTACATTCATCTAGATGCCATATACTTGTTTTGCTACAAGTACAACACATGCATCATAATTCCAACACAAAGTATTTCACAAGATTGTTACTATGGCATACAAATTAGAGTTTCTTGCATCTTCCCAAATACAACTATTTTTCCATGTTTCATACTTAAAGAAGGTTATAGGTGACAAGCTCTTAGTTCAAACAGTATTGCCAGAGCTTCAAGAAGAAGGAAAAATCATATTGGAGCATGAAGCATTCAAGAAAACAAGAACCTGACAACTACCAAATCAATCAATTTCATAGCATATAATTAAGTCTAAGAACTTACCCATTGAAGCTTCCACATGGGAGGATGAGAATTTTATACAGAACCATCTATAACTACTCAAGCGTTAAGGACAACATTTTTTTGAAGGAGAGGGTCATATTAGGTCCCTATAGTACTAGTGTAGCCTCCTTATTGTTATTATTAGCGTAGTCCCCATATGGTTATTGTTGTGCCCATGTAGCCCCCATATTGTTATTGTTGTGCCCCATAGAAGCCCATTATTATTATTGTTGTGACCTTATATTATTATTGTTATGTAGGATTTGATTATATCGTGACCCCTTAGACTCTTATATATACAAAGGAGGTCTTGTCAGTTGCATCATCAAATATTTATTCATTTATATGATGTAAAGGGGCTTTCCCCCTTGAAGAGGCTAATTTTCAAGTCATTGATATATATTTTCTTCTATTTAGTGAGCTAGTTGCATAACACTATCCATAGTAAACTATAATATTCTTCAACTCCATATTTCACTAGATAACTCCATTTTTTGGCTAGTTAATAAGAACTAAGAGGGAATTTCTTTTAGCTATTTGTGAATGGAAAAGGAATCCCAACCTAATGTGCATTGTGCCTTTCTAAAGAGAGTGTTTTTAACTGAAGTCAAGCAATGTAATATAGATTAATTCACATTGTTCTTAGTCTCTTTGTCTAGGAGAAATCTTTTACTCTCTTTTCTCTCTTTCTGTCTTACAATTTTTAATGTAATTTTTTTGTGACAGCTAGATTCTTGTGCTTTTATTTAAAACCCTACATAGAATATAATAGGATAATTTTGTGATGAAAATACATATTATATTTTAGATCACATAGAATTGAACAACCTGAAGAGGATGGACTAATCAATTACATGATTCTTATTCAATTCAACGATTTTAAGTGGGAACCTAAGATCATACTTTTGCTACTAAGTAAGTGATTTTATACAATTACCATGGATATTGGAACAAAGATCAATTTAGCTATAAATAATTAAAATTAATTCAATAGCATGGATGTGGCCTATGGTCTTTGGTGTTTATCTATTTCTCCAGCCTTTCTCTTTCATGTTGAAGCTTGCTCAACTCCCAACGAGGTATGGACTAAGTTGGAGGGACTATTTGGTAAGAAAGGTGAACTAAGAGGACATGAATTATAGAGTTATTTCATATCCTTAAGCCCAAGAAACTTCAAGAACCTACAAGACTTCTTTTGCAATTTGAAGACTTTGCTATAGTAGGATTAAAACAGGTGGCATTGATAGAAAAGAGGAGAAAGTTATTGTTATGCTCTTCACCTGCAAATGATACCCAAATACAGAATATGCGAAGAAAAGAGACCCAGAATACAGAATATGCGAAGAAACGATACCCAGAACACAGAATAGCAATGAATTTATTATTCAGAGAGTAATGTTCACTTGCCTCTTCGAGGGGGAAACCTCCAATAAAGCAGAGCTCGATTACAAAATAAGACACGATGCTCCTCGCAGGGAGTTTCTATCCTTTATATATGACTCCTACGTGCAATACCACGGGCCAATACGGTGTATTATTAATACCATCTATCTAATACTACAGCCCATTTGCAACTAACTGTGGTTCCGTTATTAATTGCGGATTAACCACTTACAATTATTAATATGGGCTTTATTGAATCTTGACTATGACGTGGTCCCATTACATAGATAAGGGGGTTAGGGTGGGACCCTAGCAAAGATTTGGAAATTCTCTAGTAGAAATATTTCCAGGGAAAACTTTGAATATTAATGATAATTTGAAAGAATCTCAAAAGAAGGAATTAATAAATATGATGCAAGAACATTCCTCTGCTTATGCATGGGAATACAATAATATGAGGAATTGATCCTAACACTTGTATGCATCATATCTATATTGAAGAAAATGCCAGACCAATCTGACAACCACAGAGGAGAATGAATCCAAATATAAGTGAAATTGTTAAAGAGGAATTACAAAAATTGTTAAATGCGAATTTAATTTATCCAATATCAGATAACTGGTGGGTTTCACCATTGGTAATTGTTCCGAAAAATAATGGAAACTGGAGAGTATGCATTTATTATATGGAATTGAATAAATCTACTTTAAATGATTATTTTCCACTTCTTTTATAGATCAAGTTCTTGACACATTGGCAGGGAAAAAGTACTATTCATTCTTGGATGGTTTTAGTGGATATCACCAAATCCAAGTAGCTCCAGAAGATCAAGATAAAACAACATTTACCTATCTATGGGGAACTTATGCAAACATAGTACTTCCTTTTGGGTTATGTAATACACCTGCAACATTCCAAAGGGCATTTCTAGGTATTTTCTATGATCTAATTCATGATTGTGTGGAGGTTTACATGGATGATTTTACTGTCTATGGAAATTCTTTTGAAGAAGCTCTTAAAATTTTAGAAAAAGTTCTCATTAGGTGTAAAGAAGAAAATCTCTCATTAAGCCATGAAAAATGTTTTATGATGTTTACTGAGGGGATTATTTTAGGCCACCATATTTCAGGAGATGGAATCAAAGTATGTAGAAAATTTGTGATAGGTTAACCCAATAATGCAATATAAATCAAAGCAGAATACTAAAACCTACTTCTACTATCAATTTACGAAAGCTTAAATATCGACCTAAACAATATAACCAGAAGAAGAAGAATCAATGGCACAATATACATGAAAATACTTTTTGGAAAGTCTTAGATAAAACACCACACTATTGTATTATCATACATGGTGGAAATACACAGGAATTATACAAAGCCTTAGCTCTCACAGCTAGCCAATTCTCAGTACAATCCTCACAGACGCTCACAAGAAATCTTGGCTTCTCTCCAGCCTTCCTCTCTGCCCTCCAAGCTCCTATTTCCTTGCGCTGTTCCTTGTGGATGATTAGCCTATTAGCAAGTGAAAAAGAAACCTTCAAAGCTGCGCAATCCTCAAGGATGAATCCTTGATTGCATGCATGAGTTTTCTCCACGAGAAAACACATGCAACTGATAGTACATTTTCCTTAAACATTAATCTCAACTGGGTCTTTCTCATAATAGATATGCATGAGTTTCTGATGAGGGAATCTTTAGTTAACTAGAGTAGCACTAGTTGAGTGCATTAATGCATCAACTGACTGTTAACTCACTATTGGTTCCTCAAACTGTTTGGAACTAATTTAACTATACTTAACTCAGTAAACTGAGTTAACTAATTACAACTCAAATATAACTCAGTCTTATCTCCTTAATCTAAGTGATAACCCTTGCATGATTTTAGAAAGACTTCTAACTTGAATTTCTCCAACTAAATAATTTAAAATTAATTAATTAATTATTTCCAAGTAGTTGTTAAGACTAAATTCGATTTTAATTCACAATTTAATTCAAGGAAAAATTAAATTGGAATATTCTTGTTTCCATATTTCAACACTCCCTCTCAATAAGAAAGGGATTATCTGCCACACCAGTCCTGTCTCTATGGAACTTAAATTTACACTTTGACAATGCCTTGTCAAAATGTCAACATCTTGCTCCTCTATCAAAATATACTACAACAACATGATATGTGTTGATAGTGCCAACATAGATCTGATAGATGAGTACCTTGTGACAGGAGCAAAATTCTCATCATAGTCAATCCCCTCGACCTGTGAAAAGAAACGGGTAATAGATCTTGCCTTATGCTTCTCCACACTACCATCAATGGCTTGCTTTACCTTGTAAAGCCAATAGGAACTCATAACTGACTTGTTCTTCGATCTTGGAATGATGTCCCAAACATTGTTACAAGCTATGGAGTCATACTCCTCCACCATAGCATCAACTCAAATCGGCTGCTACACTGCTTCCTCAAGGGAATATGGCTTGGTCTCAACACATTCCCCAGTAAGGGCCATGTATCCAGTGTACCTCTCAGGTGACCTCCTCTGTCTGCGCTGAGAAGATGGTGCTCTCACATTCTCTCTCACATCCTCCAACAATTTTTTAGCTTCTCTTGTGTACTTTCGTCCATCTCTAGAAGACTCTACTTGAGTGGATGTCTCCACTCCTAGAACCTATGCATACGGCTGCTCTGCATCAGTCTGAAGCTCCTTCTCCTTAGGAACCAACAGTTCCTCCATAGCCTGTAGTTGGAGCTCCCTCTCAAGGGAAACTCGTGTTATCTCAAAACCAGACCCTGATAGGCTGTTGATCAGGTAGACCTTGAGTAACTATTTCAAACCTACTTTAGGCTGAGGCTTAGCCTCCCCAACCTGAGAGGGCTCTCTTACAAGATTAAAGATTTTGATAATGAATAAGATGGCTAACTCTACGAAACAAATGAACAAGTATGAATGGTTGAACATGATCAGTAAACATCCATTGGGCTTATGGAGTCAAGAAATGCTTCCGTATGACAATGATATTAACTTTGCATGGAAGTCAGGGCATCTAGAGTTCAACATATCAGTAACACATCAAAAATATGTAGGAAGACACAGTTTACAAATACATGAAGGAAGTTAGAGCATAGCCAATGAGTTCTAAGTAATCATGCATTCATAGTACTACAAGAAATCAAATGAAGACAACCATAGGACAATTTAAACATTGAACTCATTTTGAATCCTGAGGAACAAAGCCAAATCAATGTATTACATTAAAACACAGTCTTCTACAAAAGCACAGTATGAGTGTTCTTTGAAAACTTTCCAAACCTTGTACATTAGATCTTCTCCTATATAGAGATCTCTTTACATAACTGAGGTTCCTTCCTCTAGGATGAGGAGAATTCGAATTCTACCTGACCTGACACCTATTGACACTTAAAACTAACTATTTAATGTAACTAACTGTTAACTGGCAATTTTACAAACCTAAAACAATTAGGAGTGTAACTCCTCATTATGATTCAAACAACCTTATCTAAGAATTAAACACTCCTTTTGACACCTATAACTCAAGAATTTGAATTTGATGGTGCTCATAACCCTCTAGCGGGCCCTTGATGACTCATCCTTTTACTGTTCCTAGAAATTAGGAAATTGTTCCTTGCTCTGTTCTGGTTGAAAATTAGGTCTTGGGACAGAGCTCATATCTTCTCATAAAAATTGTATTTAGAAAAAATGAAGGAGTCTTTTGTGAACCAATCCATGCTGACAAAAACCTCTCTTGGTTTTTTGAAAAACCTTTCCTACCGCCCAGAATGTGTCTTTGAAAAACAGGTGTAAAACAGGAGAAATATGCTTATGAAAAATTGCACCTACAGCAGTTTCGTAGCACAAGTTTGGTTCTTCATTTCTCCTAGATCTTAATGGATTTGAAGAAAGTGGAAGAGGTTTTTGTACTTCAGTATCTTAGGAATGAGAACCTCTTTCACTTTTAAGAGAGGATTTTTCAACTGCTCAGAAACTCTTCTAGAAGTTGACTGGTAAAAACAAGAAGACAGTTTGACTGGTAAGTTGACTGATAAAGTTTGGAGTTCAAAAATGTCCTTCTTTACTTGTTTTTCCCTTTCTTGATGTTCAAAACCTGTTAGTAGTCCTTTGCAACAGCCCATCTTCAAGAAGGGTTCCTTTTTATTCTCAAAATTGGCCCACAAAATCATGATGTGCAGCTACAGCAGTTTCGTAGCGCGCTATGAAACTGCTGTGTGAATAAAAAAACACAGTTTTTTCTCAAAAATTATTCTTCTTGCAATTTCTTCACAGCTTCATCTTATGCCAATAGGCCACATATATTTGACATAATTCGTCCATAAATAGCTTCAAAAAGGTAATGTTCTAACCAAAAGTGTGTTAAGGCTCCAATCACTTACTGCCCGATTCTTTTATGCTGAGATTGTCCTCCTGGTTTGCTCAATTGAATTTGTAGGTCCTCAATCTATCTCACTTACCTCTGGCTTTGTCTCTTGTAATCTTCTTAAATGCCTAGTCATAGGCCTTCTTGGCTTGAAAACAAACTCTGAGACTTGGTCATCAAATTGAAGCTTTTTGGAAGATTTAACTCCTTTGGTTTTGTTCTTGTTGGCTTCAAGTAGCTCTGCTTGGACCAGAGGAGTCTCTTCTATGTAGATGGTGTGGAGGAGATCGTTCAAACTTCCTTTTGAAGCTAGGCTTTCATCAACAATCACTATCTTCCCCTTTTCCTTGGCTAATTGACTTCTGGTTACTCTTCTTTTGACTTCTTTATCAATAGACTACTCTTGTACCACTTCCTTGATCTGAACCTTCTTCTTCTCTGACTGCAGATATGACATCAGGAGATATTGGTATTTCTAGCACTCCAACTTTTGAATTCAAACAGATGAAATTAAAGGAAAACTCCTTGGTTATTTGACTATGACCTCGCCAGAGTTTTTCACAAAACCTTTAGCAGCCTACCTGTTTGAATGCTTCTTCAACCTCTCTATTCGTCGTGAGAACATCTAAGCCTTCAGTCTCAGGTTTAAGACGGCCTGATTTGTGATTTTTCCTTTCAGACACGTCTATGAAATCCCTGCAAGGAAACTTGAAGATAAACCTGCACTGTATGATTTGAACACTGCCTCGCTTGAATTTGAAATTGAGAACTGCCTCACTTGAGCTTTCAAAAAGTTCAGATGAGTGTCATCTTCAAGCTTGACAATTGTCTTCTTATGCATGAAAGAAACACGGGAAAAACCAAGACTAACTCACCTCACCTTACTTTTGGAAATTTGAAAGAATGCGTACAAGACATCTAACGAATCTAATAATGAGAATGAATGGCTGCATGTGATAGGCATGGTTCAAGGGCTGACACATGGTGATGAAAAATTAACGAATTTTGATGGAAAAGACAGTTAGACAAGATCTGGCACAAATCCCTGATTTCATAAAGCAACCAGTGTAAATTCTTTGTTTTGCGCTACGAAATCTCCTAGTTACGAAATTGTCTAGGTGTTTTCGTAGCGCACATAGTGTATTTTTGTGAGTTTGCGCTACGAAAACTCCTAGTTGATTTCGTAGTGCATGTAATTTTTGAAACAGCCTTAACACATGACACTTTGAACAAACGTGGGACCAATGGTGGGTAAAACAAGATTGTTGACCATATGTAACAAAGGGAACAAGACTCTATCCTATGTTTTAGACTCCTCAAAAGAAATAATGAGAATGACCAAGACCAACTCTTCCTTACCTTACCCTTTTTCTTTGAAATATTTTCAGTGATAACAAATCGCATGGCCTTCTGCTCATCAAACTTGAGATCTCTACGAACCATTGTCCTCCGACTGGTAGGCAAGTACACTCGATAGTTATGAGGTGTATTAGTGTACCCCACAAATATCCCCAACTCTGTTGTCAGCTCAAGCTTCTTCTGTGCATCCTTTGTCACATGGAAATATACCGATGAGCCAAAGATCCTGAAGTGACCCACATCTGGTCTCTTACCAGAGAAAGCTTCCTCTGGTGTCTTCATACCAAGTATGTGATGTGGGCTTCTATTCTGCAAATAGCTCGTTGTGTTTCATGCCTCATCCCATAAGTGAAGTGGTAGGCCTTGGTCATGCAACATTTCCCGTGCTGCCCCTACAATAGTTTTGTTCTTCCTCTTAGCCACCCCATTCTGTTGTGGGTTATGAGGTGTCATCAACTCTTGTTTAATTGCTTCCACTGCACAGAATTCCTTAAACTCTTGAGAGACATATTATCCACCATTGTCACTTCTCAAGGCCTTGATCTTCTTCCCTGACTCTTTCTCGACCAAAGCTTTGAACTCACAAAACTTTGTGAAAGTTTGGTCCTTCTTCTACATGAAATAAATCCAGCATTTACGAGAATAGACATCAATGAAAATCACATAATACCTTTTCTTCATTGTGGATGCTGTCAAGAATGGTCCACACAAATCACTATGAACTCGCTCTAAGATCGCCTTTACTCTACTGTCTCGATCATGAAAGGAAGACTTGGTGTACTTTCCCAAGGTACAACCTTTGCATGTGTTAACTTGCTCAAGTTTACCTTTGGGAAGTTCTGTAGACATCTGCTACATTACATTCAAAGCCCCATGATGCAAATGGCCCAACTACCTGTGCCACAACTCGCCAATGTCTTGGCTTTGCACCAATTCCTCTTTTGTACTCAATGGTGCACAATCATCTACCTCTAGTTTATAGAGATTCTTCACCCAAATCCTTATCCTCTTGGTCTAAGCCATGGCTATGTGTCTTAGGAATGCCTTTCCTTTACTGAAGACAACATTATAGCCTTTGTCCTCCAACATCGCGATCAATACCAAGTTCTTCTTCAATCCAGGCACATACATCACATCTGTCAAGGTGGGAGGAGCTCCATGCTCCCTCTGAAAAGCAACTGTGCCCACTCCTGAAACACTATATCTTCCGCTGTCACCCATCTCTATGCGCATCTTGAGGTATTTCTCCTCCAAGGAACTAAATAAATTTTTATCACTAGTCATGTGTAATGAGGCTCCACTGTCAAGATACCAAACACAACCCATCATCGATGACACCATGCATACGATGAGGGTAAAGTCCATTTCAAACTGAGAAGCTAATCGCTCACCTTCCGATCCTTCCGAGGATCCCTTCTTGGACTTTTTCGATGGGAAATTAGTTACATAATGTCCCATCTTGTGACAATTAAAGCATCTTACTTTAGACATGTCACTCTTCTTCCCTCCATGAGAAGAATTTGATTTTAAATGGGAATCCTTCCCCTTCCCTTTCCTTGCCTTACTTGCTAAGGCTAGATTTTATTCATCATCATTCTTGGATGAAGAACCATCTCCTGTGTTCCTCTTGATCTCCTCCTACATAAGATCCGACCACAGTCGTTCCTAATCCAGCAATTTCTCCCTTCCATTCACAGAGTCCTGGTAGTTATTCCAACTCTTTGGAAGGCCAAGGAGAGCGAGGCTCACCATATCATCATCGTCAGTAGTTATTCCCACGCTACCAAGCTCATCTCTGCAGGTGGTGAGCTTGTTTAGATATGTGGAAATAGTATCGCCCTTCTCCATCTTGATTCTTCGAAGCTTATCCTTGAGTGCCAATTTTCTCTGGTCACTATTGTTCTAGTAGAGGTCCTTCAATGTCTTCCACATTGAAAATGGAGTATCCTTCCCATGGAGACTCAAGACAATATGGTCTCAAACTCCCTCAAGGATGATCTGTCTTGCCTTCGCCACACACTTCTTCCACTCAGCCAACTCTTGTGCATTAGTTGAAGTTGGCTTTGGGATTTCTTGATCAATGAATTCCTTCAAGCCATTGCCTTCTAATACAACCTCCATTCTATCTTTCCATGCTATGTAATTCAAGCTACCTCCCAAGGCATACTTGAGTCTCAAGCCATAGAATGCCATTGGCCAACCTTGAAGTATGATATGAATTCGATTTGCACTTACAACCCCGAACTTCAAACTTCAAATTCTCTTCTCAATATACTATTCACAGCTCTGATACCATGTAGAAAATCTGTGATAGGTTAACCCGATAATGCAATATAAATCAAAGAAGAATACTATAACCTACTTCTACTATCAATTTGTGGAAGCTTAAAGATCGACCTGAATAATATAACCAGAAGAAGAAGAATCAATGGCACAATACACATGAAAATACTTTGGGGAAAGTCTTAGATAAAACCCCACACTATCGTTTTATCATACATGGTGGAAATACATAGAATTATACAAATCCTTAGCTCTCATAGCTAGCCAGCTCTCAGTAAAATCCTCACAGATGCTCACAGGAAATATTGGCTTCTCTCTAGCCTTCCTCTATACCCTCCAAGCTCCTATTTCCTTGTGTTGTTCCTTGTGGATGATTAGCCTATTACCAAGTGGAAAAAAACCTTCAAAACTGCGCAATCCTCAAGGATGAATCCTTGACTGCATGCATAAGTTTTCTCCATGAGAAAACACATGCAACTGATAGTACACTATCCTTGAACATTAATCTCAACTGGGTCTTTCTCAAAATAGACATGCATGAATTTATGATGAGGGAATCTTCAGTTAACTGGAGTAGCACCAGTTGAGTGCGCTAATGCATCAACTGATTGTTAACTCACTATTAGTTCCTCAAACAGTTTGGAACTAATTTAACTTGACTTAACTTAGTAAATTGAGTTAACTAATTACAACTCAAATATAACTCAATCTTATCTCCTTAATTTAAGGGATAACTCTTGCATGACTTCACAAAGACTTCTAACTTGAATTTCTCCAACTAATTAATTTAAAATAAATTAATTAGATATCATTTTGGGATTCGACTGCGTTATTTTTAAAGTCATTCACGGATGACCATTTCCATGAGAGGTAGTCGTAACTGACTAATTTCTCATCTAATTAATTAGTTGGATAAATTCACGGATGACCATTTCCATGAGAGGTAGTCGTAACTGGACTAATTTCTCATCTAATTAATTAGTTGGAGAAATGGGGTAGCAAGCTAAGTGGGCTTGATTGTGGGGAAAAACTCCACAGTTAAGCGCGCTTGAGCCAGAGGAGTTCTGGGATGGGTGACCTCCTGGGAAGTCCTGGTTACCGGGTGCAAGCCCCCGGAAGTGATGATTGTGCCGAGTTTATTTTTCTCCACATTTCACTAGTTTCAATCCCCACTTGTTCACCCTGTGAGCCTCAACCGATGCAATGAGTGCTAAGTGAACTATTCAAAAATATGAGAAATTAGTCAGTTACGACTACCTCTCATGGAAATGGTCATACGTGAATGACTTACTTAACGCAGTTGAATCCCAAAATGATATCTAATATAATGCACTGCGTAATCCCCCATACTTAAATTCAAAAAGAGTCAAGGGATCTCTACTTGAATGGTTCATGAGGCACAATACTTGCTAAGGTTTTGCAAATGGGGTAGCAAGCTAAGTGGGCTTGATTGTGGGGAAAAACTCCACAGTTAAGCGCGCTTGAGCCAGCAGAGGAGATCTGGGATGGGTGACCTCCTGGGAAGTCCTGGTTACCGGGTGCAAGCCCCGGAAGTGATGATTGATGCTATGTGATTCGTTCTCCACATTTCACTAGTTTCAATCCCACTCCTTCACCCCTGTGAGCATCACCCGATGCAATGAGTTCTAAGTGAACTATTCAAAAATCATGAGAAATTAGTCAGTTACGACTACCTCTCATGGAAATGGTCATACATTTGAATGACTTACTTAACGCAGTTGAATCCCAAAATGATATCTAATATAATCCACTGCGTAAATCCCCGTACTTAAATTCAAAAAGAGTCAAGGGATCTCTACTTGAATGGTTCATGAGGCACAATACTTGTTAAGGTTTTGCAAATTGGGTAGCAAGCTAAGTGGGCTTGATTGTGGGGAAACTCCACAGTTAAGCGCGCTTGAGCCAGAGGAGTTCTGGGATGGGTGACCTCCTGGGAAGTCCTGGTTACCGGGTGCAAGCCCCGGAAGTGATGATTGATGCTATGTTATTCGTTCTCCACATTTCACTAGTTTCAATCCCACTTCTTCACCCCTGTGAGCATCACCCGATGCAATGAGTGCTAAGTGAACTATTAAAAAATCATGAGAAATTAGTCAGTTACGACTACCTCTCATGGAAATGGTCATACATTTGAATGACTTACTTAACGCAGTTGAATCCCAAAATGATATCTAATATAATCCACTGCGTAAATCCCCGTACTTAAATTCAAAAAGAGTCAAGGGATCTCTACTTGAATGGTTCATGAGGCACAATACTTGTTAAGGTTTTGCAAATTGGGTAGCAAGCTAAGTGGGCTTGATTGTGGGGAAAAACCCCACAGTTAAGCGCGCTTGAGCCAGAGGAGTTCTGGGATGGGTGACCTCCTGGGAAGTCCTGGTTACTGGGTGCAAGCCCCGGAAGTGATGATTGATGCTATGTGATTCGTTCTCCACTTTTCACTAGTTTCAATCCCACTTCTTCACCCCTGTGAGCGTCACCCGATGCAATGAGTGCTAAGTGAACTATTCAAAAATCATGAGAAATTAGTGAGTTACGACTACCTCTCATGGAAATGGTCATACGTTTGAATGACTTACTTAACACAGTTGAATCCGAAAATGATATCTAATATAATGCACTGCGTAAATCCCCATACTTAAATTCGAAAAGAGTCAACGGATCTCTACTTGAATGGTTCATGAGGCACAATACTTGCTAAGGTTTTGCAAATGGGGTAGCAAGCTAAGTGGGCTTGATGATTGTGGGGAAAAACTCCACAGTTGAGCGCGCTTGAGCCAGAGGAGTTCTGGGATGGGTGACCTCCTGGGAAGTCCTGGTTACCGGGTGCAAGCCCCGGAAGTGATGATTGATGCTATGTGATTCGTTCTCCACTTTTCACTAGTTTTCAATCCCACTTCTTCACCCCTGTGAGCATCACCCGATGCAATGAGTGCTAAGTGAACTATTCAAAAATCATGAGAAATTAGTCAGTTACGACTACCTCTCATGGAAATGGTCATACGTAAAATGACTTACTTAACGCAGTTGAATCCCAAAATGATATCTAATATAATGCACTGCGTAAACCCCCATACTTAAATTCAAAAAGAGTCAAGGGATCTCTACTTGAATGGTTCATGAGGCACAATACTTGCTAAGGTTTTGCAAATGGGGTAGCAAGCTAAGTGGGCTTGATGATTGTGGGGAAAAACTCCACAGTTGAGCGCGCTTGAGCCAGAGGAGTTCTGGGATGGGTGACCTCCTGGGAAGTCCTGGTTACCGGGTGCAAGCCCCGGAAGTGATGATTGATGCTATGTGATTCGTTCTCCACTTTTCACTAGTTTTCAATCCCACTTCTTCACCCCTGTGAGCATCACCCGATGCAATGAGTGCTAAGTGAACTATTCAAAAATCATGAGAAATTAGTCAGTTACGACTACCTCTCATGGAAATGGTCATACGTGAAATGACTTACTTAACGCAGTTGAATCCCATAATGATATCTAATATAATGCACTGCGTAATCCCCCATACTTAAATTCAAAAAAAGAGTCAAGGGATCTCTACTTGAATGGTTCATGAGGCACAATACTTGCTAAGGTTTTGCAAATGGGGTAGCAAGCTAAGTGGGCTTGATTGTGGGGAAAAACTCCACAGTTGAGCGCGCTTGAGCCAGAGGAGTTCTGGGATGGGTGACCTCCTGGGAAGTCCTGGTTACCGGGTGCAAGCCCCGGAAGTGATGATTGATGCTATGTGATTCGTTCTCCACTTTTCACTAGTTTCAATCCCACTTCTTCACCCCTGTGAGCATCACCCGATGCAATGAGTGCTAAGTGAACTATTCAAAAATCATGAGAAATTAGTTAGTTACGACTACCTCCCATGGAAATGGTCATACGTTTGAATGACTTACTTAACGCAGTTGAATCCCAAAATGATATCTAAGATAAGATTAATATTTATAAGGCTTTGAAAATTTGGAATGAATTTACAGAGTTCATAAAAACTTAGAGAGTGTTTTAGGATCCAATTCGGATCATGAGCTTCCCACTGAAAAAGATTTTGGACCACCAAAAGTTGGTTTTTAAGTATCAATAAAGTGAGGTTACAAATTCCTTGTTTTCCTAATTTCTATCCATTTCGCACTACTTGGTTCTAAACGTTTGAGTCCAATCCAGAGGTACTCAACATCCCCTTTGTGTGTAGTTCTCACCTTCCTGTCCATAACTGTATCTTCTTGCAATTCATTAAGATATTCAATGAATAGATCATCAATAGAAGGAAATTGACTCTGCACTTTGGGATCTTCAACTAATGAAGGTTCAAATAGTCTCATGCTATCTGCATGAAAAACTGAGTAGATTTGCATGTAAGCTCGCAAATCAAGGTGAAAAGCATTCTCACCAATTTTCTCAAGCATCTTGAAAGGTCCATACCTCATTGGCTTCAACTTCTTATGTTCACCATGCATTCTGTCTTTGATGATATACAACCAAACTTGATCACCAACTTGGAAACTATGTTCAATCTGATGCTTATCATGCCTTGCCTTGTACTTGGTTTGCCTCTTTTCCAGTGGTTCCTGTACTGCTTGGTGAATCTCTTGGCTTTGTTCAATGAACTTGGTTGCCTTGTCCACATCATTGTTTCCATCAACCTCTATGTCCTTACCAAAGATAAAATCAAAGGGAGACCTTGGTGTGAAACCAAAACAGGTCTCGAAAGGAGATATTTGTGTAGAAGAATGTTTAGCACAATTGTAAGCATGCTGCACATAACATAAATGTTCATCCCAAAGCCTGGGATGCTTGCTACAATAGCCTCTGAGAAGCTATATCATTGTCCTATTCACCACTTCGGTTTGGCCATCTGTTTGTCGATGAGATGATCTGAACTTCTTCAGTCCGGTGTCCATCAATTCCCACAGACTTGACCAAAACTTCCCAACAAATCAGGAATCTCGATTAGATACAATGGAAGTGGGTAATCCAAAATGAACCAATACATGTTGAAAGAACAAATTTGTTGTTTGTTCAGCTGTAAGCTATTTGTTACAAGGTATTAGAACACACATTTTGTTGAACCTATCCACAATAACATATAAATAGTCATGACCTTTTCTAGATTTAAGCAGTCCCCCAACAAAGTCCATGGAAACACTTTCCCATGGATGAGAAGGAACTGGTAGTGGAGTGTACAAGCCTAGTTTTCTATTACCGGGCTTGCTTTTAGCACACATAGTACATCCTCTTACATATCTAGAAACTGTCTCATTCATTTTTTTCCAATAACAAAATCTTTGCAGTTGTGCAACTGTTTTACTTACAGCAAAGTGACCTGATATTAGAGAAGTGCGTGCTTCTCGAATTATCTTTACTCTTTCAGTTTGTGGAATGCATAACTTTCCAAGATGATTCAAGAGTTGGTCCTTAACATGATAATCCAATTCTTCTACTTGTTTGCTGCGACTTAAAGTTGCATATACATCTTTAAAACCTATATCTTGAGCATACTATTCAATGTAGCTTTCATGTAATATTGAATTATGCTTAAGTATAGTAGATGCATTTATGATTGGTATGGACACCATATCTGCAACCTTATTGTGTATTCCCTTTTTATATCTGATGACAAGCTGAAACTGTTGTAGAAAACCCATCCCCCTATAGTGTCTTGATTGCTGCAACTTAGGTTGTGAGTGCAAATATTGAAGTGGTTGATGATCAGTATGTATAACTCTCTCTTTGCCCATTAAAAAATGTTTCCACTTTTTCACACATTGTACTAATTCATAGAATTCCTTATCATATGTGGGATAATTAACTATTACAAAATTAAATGCCTCAGAATGATAACATATTGGTTTACCGTGTTGCATCAGCACTGCTCCCATGGCATAGTCACTGGCATCTGTTTCAATCTCAAATGGTATTTGAAGATCGGGTAGTGCTAGTACTGGTGTTGTACTAATATTTTCTTTTAAGGTGTCGAAGGCTTTCTACTATTTGCCTCCTCACTAAAACACCTTGTTCAATATGGTTAAAGCATGTAAGGGAGCTGCAATCAAGGAAAAGTTAGCAATAAACTTTCTCCAATACTATGCTACTCCTAAGAAGCTTCTAACTTCTGTAGTAGATTCATGTTTAAGCTAGTTTTCAATGACTGCAACCTTAAAGGGATCTATCTTCAATTCACCACCGCCTACAATATGACCCAAATAATTCAAAGATGTTTTTCCAAAATCACATTTTGAGAACTTAACATAAAGATTTTCTCTTTTCAAAACATCTAGAGTCTGCTTTCCATGTTTCAAATGTTCTTCCCATGTTTTAATAACTATCAGAATGTCATCTAAATATACAATGACAAAATCATCAATAAAAGGCCTGAGTACATCATTCATTACTCTCATGAAAGTAGCAGGAGCATTAGTTAAGCCAAAAGGCATAACTAACCACTCATACAATCCTTGTTTTGTTTTGAAAGCATTCTTCCATGCATCTTTCTTTGCAACTCTGACCTGATGGTAGCCACTATGGAAGTCCAACTTGGAAAAGTAAACAACTTTTTTCAACTAATCTAATAGATCATCTATTCGAGGAAGTAGATAACGATTTTTTATCATTATCTTATTCAGTGCTCGGTAATCAATGCACATTCTCCATGAGACATCTTTCTTTCTCACCAAGACAATTGGAGACCCACATGGTGATGTGCTAGGTCTTATAAACCCTTTCTCGAGTAGTTCCTCTACTTTCTTCTTGATTTTTGCATTCTCTAAAGAAGACAACCTATAAATTCTGATGTTAGATAATGGAGCATCTTGCTGCAAATTAATATCATGTACTATTTCCTTTTGGGGTGGCAGAATTTTAGGTTCTTGAAATAGTATATCATATTGTGAAACAACTTTGTCTAAATTAGCTTGTTGTTTAGCATTACAACCCTCAAATATATTGGTTTTATTAGGTTTCTTTTCTCGTACAACCATCCGTAAAAATTGTTTGCATGAATTTACAATTCTTTTCATTTTCCATGAGTTTATGAGAGTATAATTATTCTTGAGTCTATGAGCTCTTACAATATATTTTATTCCATCTTTAACGAGTTGATACTTGTTTTCAGGTCTATAAAAAATAGCTTTTCTATCATACAAGTAAGGACTTCCTAAAACAATTCCACATATCCAAAGGAACTATAACTAACTCAACCTCATCTAAAAATGTTGACACAAAAGAAAACTTAAGTTTATATTGTCTAGTCACTTGTAGCCTTGCTTTATCACATAACCAACCTAATCGATATGGCTTCTTGTGAGGTGTGGTTAGTAATCCCAACATCTTTACATTTGCTTAAGAAATTAAATTTACTTGTGAGCCACTATCAAACAAAGTATCAATCTTTTTATGCTTAGAAATAACTCGAATATGAAAAGTTCATGTCTTTTCCTCTCATTTTATTCATTATCAGTAGATTGTGCAGAATTACTAGTAGATGCTTCAGAATTTTTACCTTTTATACCTATGGCTGTGATTGTTGTTTCATCTCCTGAGTCTGACCCCAAATCCTTTTGAAGAGCTGCAACAGTCTTCTTCTTTTTGCCATCGAACTTCTTGGGTCTCAGCTATGGATGCAGAATCCAGCAGTGTTCATTATCATGTCCATCCTTCTTGTAGTGAGTGCATGAAGGCTTGGTATTTTGTACAACATTTGTCTTCCTCTCTTTCCATTTTTGTTTTCTCCTCTCCTTGGTTTCCCTTGCAGTGGGTTTTGATGATCCCCCAACTTCTGGGTTCACATTCTTGCCTGTAGCCTCTAGATGTGTATCCTGGATAGAAAACTCATCTATTCTAGTGGGATTAAACATGATAATGGTGTTCTCTAAACAGTTGTGTAGACCACCTATATAGTTCAACAGTGTTGGGTGTGGAGCTTGATTATCATCTATATTCAAAGGTCTCAGCCGGATGTATACCCCAAGAAGATTGTACAAGCCTCTACGCGGGGGGACTTGTCCCCCATACAGGGTTTCAGGGGGGCCGATCCCCCCTGGCTGGGGTGTTTAGGGGCCAGCAGTCACTTGGCAGGGGCTTGGGGGCAGCGCCCCAAAGCTAAAAACAAATGTAAAATTGCTTGTAAAAGTATAGTAATTTCTAGTCAATCTGGGTTGTTCATTAGGTGGATGATCTGATGGTAGAGGTTATATTTAATTTTTCCCTAGAAGGCAACCCATCACCATATATGAGGGAATTGTACTGCGTCTATATATCTGTATTATGAGTGAGGAAGAGAGAGGAGATTGAGAGGTAAGAGGGAGTTACAACGGATCTGTTGTAGGTTGTATCTCTTTAGTTTGTTGGATAATATAAAAGGAAGGACTATTTGTTTCTCTATGGACGTAGCCCAAACTGGGTGAACCACATATATCTGTGTCTCTCTTGTTTTATGCATTTTCTGTGTTTATATTTCTGCAATATTTTATGTGTTCCACTGCTCCATAATATATAATTTTCTAACAAACAGAGTTTCAGGTGAGTCTAAAGAAATTCCTAGAATCAAAGCTCTTTTTCTAAATTCTTGAGTGTAGCCTTGTACACTTTGCCCTTTTAATTGGCAGAGAGTTTGCCAGCTCATCATGGTTTGCTGCATATAAGATAATGGATAGAATTTCTTTTTAATTGCAGAAACAAATTCACTGCAGGCAGATTTTTTTTTACCATGCTTCTTCATGTCAGATTGTGTCTTGCCTTCCCACCATACCAAGGCAACACCTCCAAGGCATAGGCTGTCCAGCTGAATGTTACTTTTGTCTGAATCAATGCTCTGCACCCTAAAATACACATCAATCTGTCTAATCCAGTTATCCGGCTTCTCTGCATTCAACTCTCCATCATATATCGACAAATCAAATTCAACATCTAATTTAATCAAAGATGTTTTCTTTTTATTTTCAGGGCTATTAGGAGGTGTGGGAGACTTTTCTTCTTTCCCTTTTCCTTTAGAATGGTCATGGAGGAGAGATTCTTCTACTCCCTTATCTTGTTTGGAGTTTGCTAAATCTTCTTCTCTACCTTTCTTAAATTCTCTATACATTTCCTCCACCATGGCTCTCATGGTCATGAAACTATCCATGAACTGGGAGTCTGATTCCAAGGGACTTTATTTTGACATTTTCCTCTTAGGGTAGACTCTTCCAATTTCTGGGTTAGCTTCAACCAATTCTCCTTCTCGTATTTTGAGCTTTGTCCTAGTTAGCATTCAACAACAAAATCCAACACAATCTTGTCTAACCTTAATAACCTAGAGCTCTGATACTACTTGATCCGAAATTAATCGATGACAAACGATAAGGTATTACAAACTCATGTGCATGGATGTGCTTATGTTACTTTATTCAACGGATTGATAAGATTGCGAAATACACACACACTAAAGTAATTAGAGAAAACACAATAGACAAAACATATAAGCACAAAAAGTCTAATAAGGAGTCCACCCAATACTCCTGGGCTACGTCTCCCAGTCCAGCCTTTAGCGGTGGCCTCTCTATTATGTTTTCCAAGCATAGTTTTTATGACAGTGAGCTCAATTTGAGTCTCACTCAATAGATAGAAATGAGTAATATTGTACTTGGATTCCCCAATTTTCTGGAGTACACAAACTCTCTTTATTGATTCTTGACCTCCTATGGGTCACAATGGTATGAGTCCAATCTGAGACTCAATACATGATAGGCATTTACAGAGGAGTTCACTTGAACTTCTCAAGCCTTCTCCTGAGTACAGAGATTCTCTGACTCTCTCTGTATCTGTCTCAATGCTGCCTCGGCTCCTGCATGTCAACTTGGCTTCTTCTCTCTATTCTCTACTCTCAGCTTTCCATTTCTAACTTACTTGCTAACTGCTCCCTTATTTATTTGTCATATCGTGGCTTTGAAGCCAATCTGCTTTTTGACTGTTTGTTTCTCCTTCCCAACTTTCTGGTTCCCTTGCCTTTGTCCCTTTGAATTGCTCTTTTCTACATCATCATCACTGTATAACGCCTCATAAGGAGGTGGCCACCTGTTTCATAACGAACTGAGTGTCAGTTCTCTTGGATGTTTTCGAACGACTATTTTTTGCTGTTAGCTCTAAGAATTCCCGTGAATACGATCTTCTGTGAATGCATCGTCCACGTCAGACTTCAAATCTTATACAACTCTGTTTGTTTAACCTGTCGATTTCGATCATCCATCGGATTGTGTCTCCGCTGTCGATATGGAACCTCCAGATCCTACGGTTATCGTCCATATCGGGCGGATAAGTAGCATGACGTTTACCCGTTCGATGTGAGTGGTTTTATCTCTCTCTTGCCGGACGCTTGGCACCCATTATATGGAATTAGGCGGGACTTGGTTGAAACCGCTTACTGCTCGAAGTCCTCCTATATTCTGCCAGTTTATGTGGGAGCCCACCTTTGACGCAATTGTCACGATATTCATTACATTTTATAAACTTTTGGGTCCAGATGCTTGGGGCTTTTCCTTCTTTGAAGGGTTTTCCCGGTGATATGTGATTAGCGATTTGTTGCTAATCACATATCAGAAACCACCCCTGTTCCTCAAAAAGGCTTCCATTTTTTCTAATTCGCGATAACGTGTGTTACCATGGATTGATGGTCTATGCGCTTGACCGAGGGATCATCTTGGCACCATAGTCTCTCAGGTAATATGTAAATAGGGGTTTTGGTGATATATTAATGGATTTCACACCCATTACGATGATTCATCTCTCATACAATTTTTGTCTAGCATTTGGCATTATTGTTGTTTTTTTCCTTAAATGGATCTAATCTTACTGGTTTATTATTGGTATATGTTAGAAGAACAAGTCTTGGTCTCTCTGACTGCTAAATCGAAAGCTAGATTCGGCACACTCTACGACGATCTCTCTGGCATCACGATTCTCAAGTGAAAGTCCATATTTTGGTAATGGTTTTGAATACTAACATGATATTCCCTTGTTAGTTTACATTATCTTATAATTTCTCTCGTTGGGTTTCCCGCTTTTTCATTTTTCTCTTACAGGTGTAGGGAAAACGTAATTTACCCAAATTTCTAGGTATATTCTTCCTTTGTTTTGTTGGCTTCTAGGTTTACATCCTTCTTTCAAAAACCCAGTCTCATTCTCATTCTCATACCTTTGCTATTTACACTATGCAAGTATTATTGTTGTGCCCCCATCGCCGTTGTTGATTGAACTCTAGTTTAATTCCCGCATTGTTAACAATGTTTCACCTCTGTTCCAGGTGGGTACTTCATGCACCTCCCTACAAGGGTTATTCTTGATTGTGTGCTTGGTGACACTAAGTGCCAAGGTATCGAATTTGAACTAAATGATGCTTGGAAGAGTTTTTATGGTTTTAATTTACCACAGGGTTTTTTCCTGTGTGTAATATTATGTGTGAATATATAAGAATTTTGTATCTCCTTTTCTATGGCTTGAAGCATTGATTTTCATATGCGACGTGCAACCTTGATTTGCAAAGCTGGTTGTAGTTTTGGCTATTTCTGCTAGAAAAGAAAATTATTCTCATTTGTAATGTAGTCCTCCTCGTGATATACTGTGATATATTTTATTTTCTATTGATTTTTGAGGTTTGTTCTACACTTTGGTGTCTATTCATGTCTCATGGACACACTTTTCATTTATCCATGGTAAATAACTTGTTATATTTGATTGCATATGTAAAATGGATATTCTGGATCATTTATTGTTCAACACCCTATTGCCTTCTGCCAATCATGACATGGTTACCACCAAAACCTCTCCGGGGGATTTCTTATTCCAAGATTAACAAAGAGTGAAACCATCAAAGTGACAGACCCTAGATTCCTGATGCTCCCAAGTTTCAACTAAAAGAATAATATAAATAATACTCGAGATCCAACATAACATAGGACCTCTACACCATGGAAAACAATGACAATTCGAGAAGAGGATCCATAGTGATGCAAGTCCCTATTTATCGCTCACTCTTGAGACTTTATTTCTAATAATAGTTTTCCTATTACTAATGATTGCCCAATTCCCTACCTTTCTTTCCTCCTTGACCTTTTGGACTTCTTTCCTAAGTTCACCTTGGTCCTCTCGGATGAGATCTTCATTTACAAAGTTTCTGGTTCATAATATATATAATTTTCTGGAGCATTGAACAGGTATTGGTTTTTCTGTTTACTGTAAATTTTCACTGTTTAAGCAATTTTAAGCAAAGTTTATTGCTGGTGATTTGGCTCAAAAAAATTTTAACCAAATTTTCCAATTCACCCTCTTATTGCAAGCGTCTCTTGTCTTGATGTGATTTTAGTGAGGGCAAGTTATTTTCTCTTAACTTTTTTTTGGCCATGTGATTTTATTTTATCCTAAGTGTTTTAAAACAAAGGCCGATCAAGTTATTTTATGCAAAGTAATAAAGTTCTGCGAAGTTATTTTATGCAAAGTAATAAAGTTCTGCGAAGTTATTTTATGGAAAGTTTTTTAATCTTACACTTATTTACAATTGTCATGCGTGTTGACATGATTGTTTATAGTTGTCACCACCTCTCTTCTTATCTATCCATTCCACTGCCCTCCAGCTCCCTCTTTCCCCTCTTCATTCCATTGCAAACAGATTGTCCACTGCCCTCCCGCTCCCTGTTTCCCCTCTTCATTCCATTGCAGATAGATTGTCCATTGCAGTGCATCCATTCTTCATTCCCGTGTTGATCTTTGTCCAGGTGTTTTTTCTCTATGAGGATGAAGCCGTGCGCTGAAGCATTTGGGACTATTGTAACATAAAAGACCTTTAGCTTCCATTGCAAAGGCGTTGGGGCGCCTGAGGATTAGTTCAAAAACCGACATTGCCATAGTACGTCCCTGCTTGGGGAGAAGGCTCTGCCGTGAACCTGGAGTTGTCATCAGACCGAAGAAAGGATCTACAGGTGTCATCATTAAGAAGACAACATTTTTAAGTAATTAATTTTATAATATGAATTCACACATAAAAAAACATAAGAAACATACCTATCATGGCTGTAACAAATATCGTTGTTATGGCTCTCTAGTTCCCTCTTATCCACTGCAAATACCTCCATTCATTACACCAACTTTCATTTTTCCCTACATCTTTTCTTGCTGATCTTCATCAAATTTAGATCCAAAGCTACCAGGTGCTGGCATATTGAAAAAACAAAAATACCCATCCATTGATATCACTTCTAAGGGCCTTCATTTGTTACAACTTTTGGGCCTATATTCGTTACAGATTCTACAACTTTCGGGCCTATATTCATTACAATTTTTAGTCCACTAACCATGATTGTAAAAAAAAACTTTGCGTGGGAAGGTAAGTAGAGAATACATGCAGTAGAAGAAGTCAGTCTAATCTTGACTGAAAGTGTAAAATTGGAACATGTTAAAATTACTGCCAAAGTCATTGTGGCAACTCAAAGAACTAGAGTTTCTCCAGGGACTACTGCTATGAGAGTGGCTCCCTTGTTTATTGTTTTTCATCACTTGGTGCTAGTCGCATTATCACACCATTTGTTATTTAACAAACAGTTAATTATAACGATTTAGGTTTATTTTAATTCTGGATTTAATAAGAATAGAGAAGAATTAAATCTTGAGTCTCAAGAAATCTGACTTCTCATTTAGGCTTGTTTAATTATTAGCTATTAATTATAATTATAACTATAACTATAATTGTTAATTTTATTTTATATTATTTTATTTTATTTTTACTAAGTTAAAATGATAAAGATTACAAGATATCTATCATGTTCACACTAAATGTTTAGATAGGAATTAAGTTTACTTATGATCCTACAATATATACAATATTCTTTTTCATAAAAAGTGAATTGGGTGAGGGGAAATCTTGGATAAAATATAATAGTACAATGTTATATATTACACAATATTTATTACCACCCCACCCAATTTCAAGAAATTTGATCCCACTTGGCATGGATCTAGGCATGTTTAATTATTGATTATGAATATAAATATAATTATTAATACTATATTTTTTATTTTATTTTTACGAAGTCAAAATGTTAAAGATTACGATTCTCTACCATAATGGAGACAAATGTTTATATAGGAGTTAAGTTTACTTACTAAGTCAAATATAAAGAATTTTTTTAATAAAAAGTAAATTGGGTGAGGGAAAATCTTGGATAAAATATAATATTACAATATTATATGTTACAATGTATTTATTATCACCCCACACAATAAAAGGGAGGAGTGGAGGGAAATACTAATTTAAATGTAATATTATTACATTTGACCTAATATTTCCCATCACACTTCAACCTAAATATTACATTTTATTGGGTATTTCCCAACCCTTGTTATTTTTATAGTTCCGTTTGTTTACTTTCAAACTTTAAATATAAAGAAATATTACAATATTAAATGGACCAATTTACGAGAAATATATGGTAAAACATAATATTATAGTATGATATTTTAACTAATATAATCTAATAAAAAATGGATGGAGGTAGGCAAAAATATAAGATACAATGTAATAATTACATTTTCCCTTATTTACAACTAATTATATATCTAAATATAGCATTGTGACACCCATAAGATTGTTTATGAATTTATGTTTTAACTTTGACATTATTTACTTTTACAAACTTTGGAACTGATTTCGGTCTAAGTTGAAGATCAAATAAATGTAGTGACTAGAACTTGGTTAAGTCCTTCAGTATTAAAAGAAAGTTTTATATATGCTTAACTAAATTAAAAAAATCTCTCGAGATAGTTAGGTCAATTGAGTCTCTTTTCCTCCCTAGAAAAGGGTAGTTCCAAGGAAGATATTCTCTTCTTTTTGGCAAGGGAAAAAGGAGAAAGGGAGTTGGATGGATGAGGGAAGAGGGAAAGGATAGATAGACACAGGATGCTATGCGTTTGAACAATGTACTGTTGTTATGAGGATATTCCCGAGTTGGACTTAGGCGAGTGGAATCCTCAGTACATGCTTACAAGTTGGGACTTTAAATTGCAGTAGGGTTCTTGAGGTTTGGTGATTAGATCCATTGAGAGTTGAATCTATACATTGTGGATGAGTGAAATCTCGAGGGATACCCAGATGTCATTGTCAGTCTCAAGGTTGGGTGAGAGACTTCTAGTTCTGGTTGGCATAGTTGATGCACTTACATTACCCTAATTTACTTTACTGCATTATTGTGTTTTTGTATTATAGACTCGTGCTTCTAACTGAAAATAGAAGAAATAAAAAGAAATAGTTGTCCATATTTATTGTTAGGAATATATAGAAGTACCCACTTTGTATAATTCAGTCAAGAACCAAATTAGTTAAGCAAGAACTAACTGTGTAATGGTGTCACAACAATATGTACATTCTTATAAAATAAATTCAGAAATATAGATTATAAACAATAAGCTTTTGTTCATTAAAACACAAAAGAAGGAGCATAAATTCCATGGAAAGAACTTGGATTATTTTCCCTAATAAGAAAATAGTGAATTTCTTGTTTAATAACTCTAGCAATGCAAGATGATACTAACCCAAGTGAATGCATAAAAGAATAATAAGTAAATTGCATACTTTTCCTTGTGAACAGTCAATAGTTTGCAAAAAGATGGAAATTCACACATGCAGATAATTGGTGAAGGAACAACAATGCTGGAATAAGAGCTTCAATAGTGTTTAATCAAACTGAATCTCATTCCCACACGTTATAGCCCCGTACCAAGATATCAACAGAGGGTTCCTCGAGACCTTGGGTTGGTGTCTACTAAACTAAGCCGCAATTCGGAAGGCAAATGAGTCTGGTGACTCTATTTTCCATGACCATATTTGCTAGGTTGTCGGGTAACCAGTTAAGCTAGAAGAGATACACACATTAGCAGAGACCATGAAGATATTGGTCAAATGGAAAACCAGAAGGAAATAGAACCCAAAACAAAAAAAGAAAATTAGACATTCTAACTAAAAAATGACTATACCAAATTAATTATTAAACAAAATCAATTTGTGTGTAAAGATATGAAAACATAGTAGTCCTATGATTTAGCAATAAATAGAGCCATCGATGGAAGTAATTCACTCATAAATCAGAATAGAGAAATGATATTATAAGAAACAAGAGTCATTTTCTCCAAGAAATTAGATGAACTGCAAGGGGTTGTGTGGTCTTCATAGCAGGGACCCAATTTAGAAAATACAAAAGAAAAACCTAGTAGGGCCATGTGATAGATTTGTATCTTCAAAAAAAAAAAATAACATAGCCATTATCCAAATGACTAGTAAGCCATCACTTCTATTACCATGTATAGTATTAAAGAAATTCCCAATCTAATTTACAGGGAAAACCTTTTTTCTGTCTAAACCAAATAATAAATCAGGTAAACCCTCAATGAGCATAAGGAGGTTTGTAGAGTTACCTAGCACCGTATATCGACAGGAGAATTGACGTCTCTTAGGCTGCAAAGAAAACCTAGCAGCAAGAGGATGACAAGGCTTAGATAAACACGCTCATAAACAAACATTTAAAAATCTTGGTCAACAAAAATAATTAGAGGGGAAACAAAATATTTGGAATTCTTAATTTTTGCAGAGTAAGTTCGAACCCATCACCTAGGTGAGTTAAATGGTTGGAATTAGTGGAGGAAGAGAACCTTCAAATTCAATGAGAAATGGAATTAGCAACCAGAGGAGTATCATGATGATTTACAAAAAAAACATAATGTAAAACCTTATGAGTGCTAAAAGGTAAAGACGAATCACGTGAATAATCGTTGAGCAAGAGATGATTAGGTTGTAGGGATCATGCCTATGGAATGAAGGTAGCTACATTGCGAGGAAATAAAACTTGAGAGAAGAAGTATGGAGGCCAGCCATGGTGGTGGACTAGACAATTTACCCTCGAGGTAGTGTCCACCTTGAATTTTCCATAAACACTAAATACATCAGATTTGTAGAGCGGTGGAACTCTAGAATGATCTTCATCGTCCGTGACCACCTTTCCAAATCGACATTCCAGATCTTGGCACACTAACCTAGTAGAGAATTCAGGAGAGTTCATCATGTTTCCATGGCAATGTGTCTTTATATTAGGTCGGTACTAGCATAGGACCACTAGTGTTAAATATTTGGGAATCATACCTATAGTCTTGCTTAAGCAAGAAGGTTGTATTACAAGCCCATTAATCAGAGGAATTTAATGATAGGAACTCAGAAATATTATATGTACAATAGTTTTCCAGTGAGCAACGGATAAAGTCAACAACCATATAATGTGGGTTAAATTCTATGGTAAATGTAGGCAGGTGAAAGAGTATTACATTCAACATAAAGATCAAACAATAATTATTTACTAGTTGGATAATCGGTGGTAATTAAAAAAAATAATGTGATTGACATGGTGTTTGCATGTTACAAGTGGTATTTGAGCCGAGTGTTCAACATTGTGGCCAGGTAGGGTAAACTAATTATCAACATTTCTATTGTGCACAGAAAACAAAAAACAAGATGCGGATTAGAATCAAACCACAAGCAGGGTGTCGCATACTGTATATAGAAACCAACTCAGAAATGTGGGTGTAGTTGGGAGAAGAGTCTCAAGAAGAACATGAAAAATTATTGGAGATGGTGTAGGAGCTATGAGCGGAAATGACAAACCTTAGAGAGCTGAAAATGAAAGACTTTGACAGGAACAAGAGAGGATTCTAAAAAGTATATCATATCGATAAAATCATCGAGTACACAACCCTAGTGCAGGAAATGGGGACAGGACAGAGATAGTTTGTCATGAGGAGTAACATGAGGAAACAGAATGGGGACGTAATGATGAGGGAAGAAGCTCAGATAATTCCTCCTTTGGCAGAGGTCTTGAGAAGTAGAAAATTGAACTACAAGGTGAATTTAAGAATATAAGACCTCCAGTGTGTGACAGAGAGGTTAAGAAAGCCGCTGAGGCCTAGTTAATTAACATGAAAAATTATTTTCAAGTATATGAATATGATAATAACATGAAAGCTCGATTGGCCATTTTTCAACTATAGGGAAAAGATACTCTGTGGTGGGGGAAGGTTAAATTTGTCTGGGGAAATAATGATTAGTAGGTTACATGGGATGAATTCTAGAAGTACTTCAAGGAAAAATATTTAAATGAATTCTTTTGCAATGATAAGGAAAGAGAGTTTCATGATTTAAGGTTGGGCCCACTTACTATTGATGAATTTATCACTAAATTTATGTCCCTGTTGAGGTACATCCCATACCTTAGGGAGAAAAAAGCCAAGATACAACATTTTATAAAAAACCTACCTATGTTTATGAAGGAAAAACTAGAGTTTGATTACCCAAAAACTATGTATCAAAGAAAAGGGAGAAGGTAACAAGGGTGAGCTGAAGAAAAAGGGTCAAAGGAATTTTTAGAACTTTTGAGGGACGATATTCCCAAATGTCAAGAATATGAATTGGAAAATGTAGACAAAAATGACTCGGAGGAATCAACAAAGAATGGGGCAACAGGTTGAAAACAAATAATCATAGGTGGTAAGTCGATGAGAGAATAGTGAGCAACCAAAAACTCCTCTACATTGTTGGGGTTGTGGGGAACCTCATTATTTCAAAAAATTCCCTCATCATGCTAGTATTGAGCAAGTCGCTAACCTTCAAGAAGCCTCCACGATTGGGGACATAGCCAAAAATATTCCACAGATTTATGCAACTTTGGATGATGGCGAGGCTTAATATCAACCTACGATGATAGAGATGGAAGGTAAGATATCTGAACATTCTATGTCCATTATAATTTATCCAAGCACAAGCTTGAGCTACATTAGCCCAAAATTGGTAGAATTAAGTAACGTACCAAAAATAAAATTTAAAAGCCCTTTGTTGGTGTAACTCACTACTAGGGCCAAGTGAAGGCTTGCTGCTAATGTGGTAAATTACTCCCTAAAGGCAGCAGGGCAGAAAATCGTAGTTGATATGAATATTCTTCCTATGGGGATATATGATATACTAGTTGGAATGGAGTGGCTAGAGAAACATTGGTCAATAGTGGACTGCAAAGAGAAAACAGTGAGCTTCCTTGGAGAGCGAGGTGAAAGGCAAGAAATTCATGGAGCTGAGTTGTTAAACTATGACCTATCACTATTAATTAGCTAGGTAAGTACATTCAAAAAGGCTGCGAAATTTATGCAGTTCAGGTGGGTTATACAAATTCTAAGGAAAAAATAACCAATCTCGGAAATATACCCATAATATAGGAATTTACTCATGTATTTCCAAAGGAAATACCTGGGCTTCTCCTGGGAGAAGCATTGATTTTATCGTAGAGTTAATTCGAGGTGTGATCCCAGTGTCTAAAACACCATATCATATGAGTGTGCCTGAATTAGCAAAACTTAAAATGTAGTTACAAGAACTCCTTGACAAAGGATATATACACCCAAATGCGTCACCTTGGGGAGTCCATGCATTATTTGTACGCAAGAAGGATGTTACACTCCGGTTGTGCATCAAGTAAAGATAGTTGAATAATGTGGCTATTAAGAATAAATATTTGCTTTGAAGGATTGATGATATGTTTGATAAAGTTAAGGGGCCAAGGTGTTTTCAAACATTGACTTAAGATCAAGGTATCATCACATATGGATTAAGAAAGAAGATATTTGAAAAACATCATTCAGGACTTGGTACGAACACTATGAATTCATAGTGTTACCCTTTGGGCTTACCAATTCCCCTACCACATTTATGAGCTTGATGAATGGTATATTTCATCCTTATTCAGACAAGTCTCTCTTAATTTTTATTGATGAAGTTCTCATTAACTCCAAAGGTGTGGAGGACCATGAAAAGAATTTGAGGATTGTGCTACAAAATTTATGGGAACTTTTACCAAGCTCAGATCGAGTACCCAGGCCATGTCATTTTAACGAAAAGAATTGTAGTTGACCCTGAAAATTCAAAACCATCATGGAGTGGCCTGTTGGGTCCTTCATGGGGTTAGTTGGATATTAACATCAATTTATTAAAGGATTGTCCAAAACTTCTTACCCAATTACCTCACTACAAAGGAAGGGAAGGGTTTTCAAGTGGACTTGAGAGTGTCAACAAAATTTTGAATGCCTAAAATATTTATTGACTTTTATTCTTGTTTTAAAAGTAGCAGACCAAGAAAAAGAGTTCACTGTTTGCACGAATGCGTGCGAGGAAGGCATCCGAGGGGGGCGCATAATGATGCAAGATGGTAAAGTCATAACCTACGAATCCCAGAAACTGAAGGACCATGAGAAACGATAATCCTCTTATGATTTGGAACTAACCGTTGTAGTGCACGCCTTGAAGGTATGGCAACATTATTTGCTAGGTAAAAAATTCTTGCTAATGACTGATCATATTAGTTTAATGAATTTTTTTACCCAACCGCATCTAAATTCTCATCAAGCAAGATGGACTGCTTTTCTGAGTGAATTCGACTTCCATATTAAACATCTTAAAGGAAAGTAGAATCTGGTTGCTGATGTGTTGAGTAGGAAATTAAATTGTATATACGAAGTAAGTCTAGTACAGTAGAGTGGAATAAAAATTCTTAGATGAAGTGCAAGAATCTTCCCATGATGGCCTTGAATATAGGATTTTTTGGCAGCAAGCTAATCAAGAACATAAATTAAGAATACAATCTAACTATGGTTTAAACAGTGAAGGATTTCTAACCCCTAGGAGAGGAATATATGTTCCTAACCAGATTTATGTTAAAGAATTTATGTTAGATGAGTTTCATAGCAGCCCGTATGCTTCCCACCTTGGGTATCAGAAACTATTTTCTGCAATTAAAAATAATTTCTTTTGGCCCGGAATGAGGAGAGACATCACCAACTATTTGGAAAAATTCTTGGAATGCCAGCAAGTTAAGGCGAAACAACAACACTCTGCTGAGTTGCTCCACCGTCTCCCCATTCCGGAATGGAAATGGGATACTATTACACTCAATTTTATAAAAGGTTTGCTCAAAGCTAGAAAATTCAGCTACTCCATCACAGGCATGGTGGACAAACTAAGTCAGACAGCTCAACTCATACCTGTGAGATCCAGGTATAAAACAATTGAAAGTGTTGATATTTTTATGAAAGAGATATTTCGAATTCATGGTATACCACGAGTGATGATGTTTGACAAATATGTGAAATTCACCTCTACTTTTTGGAAAGCTCTGTTCACGGGCCTAGGGACTCAAATTATGTTTATCACTTCATATCACCGCCAAGCCAATCGATAGACTGAATGCAAGAATCAATTGTTGAAGGATATGTGAAGAATGCATGTAATGAAACAACCAACGAAGTTGGAGGAGTATCTCCACTTACTTGAATCCAATTATTATAATTGATACCATGAATTTCTCAGAATGAGCCCCTTTGAGGTATTATATGAGAGGAAATACAGAGTGCTTACCAACTCGAATAATCCCAAGGATAAGTTGGTATTAGGAGTAGTCATGCTAGTGGAAATGGAGCAGGTAGTTAAGAAGGTAAAACAAGCTAAATGCTACCTAAGAGAGGCAAAACATTCACACAGAAAAGAAGAGGAGCTGTTGAGAATTCCATGTGAGAGACCATGTCTATTTATAAATTAAGCCTAAAATAATCACACTATAGTGGGGCAATTGCACTAAATTGGCACCCAGATATTATGGGCCCTTCCAAATTTTGGAACGGCTTGGACCAATAGCTTACTAAATAGCCTTACTGTCCACATCAAGATTCATGATGTGCTCCATATCTCGTTATTAAAAATATCTGTCCATGACCCTAGAGATGTGATTATTTAGCATGATATGGAGGTATATCATATAATGAATTCAATTGTGAAATAAAAACATTGTGGCTATGATCTATATTGATACCATCAATATTTTGGTGCAGGTCGAGCTAGACAGAGAGTTGTTGGTAGAACCTTTGAAAAGTCTATCTCATGAAGGAGAGAAATCACCCAGGTTAAAGTGCAATGGAATCACCTCAGCCCAAAGGAAGCTACCTGGGAGGATAAATAATTCATGTGTCAAGCATATCAAAACTTAGTTAAACAGTTTGAAATAAACATCGAGAATGGTTTGTGGGAGAAGATGTGACACCTATAAGATTGTTCATGAATTTATGTTTTTATCTTTGATATTATTTACTTTTAAAAACTTTAGAACTAATTTCAGTCTAAGTGGAAGAACAAATAAATGTACGACTCAGACTTGGTTAAGTACTTGAGTATTAAAAGAAAATTTTAAATATGCTTAACTGAATAAAAAAAATCTCTCCAGATGGTGAGGTCAATTGAGTCTCTTTTCCTCCCTAGAAAAAAGGGTAGTTCCAAGAATATTTTATCTTATTTTTGGTGAGGGAAAAATGATATGCAGACCTAACACATGATGCTAAAAATCTCTCCAGATGGTGAGGTCAATTGAGTCTCTTTTCCTCCCTAGAAAAAAGGGTAGTTCCAAGCAATATTTTATCTTATTTTTGGTGAGGGAAAAATGATATGCAGACCTAACACATGATGCTATGCAGGTGAACAATGCACTGTTGTTCTAAGGAGATTCCCGAGTTGGAATTGGGCTAGAGGAATCCTTAGTATATCCTTAAAAGTTAGGACTCTAAACTGGAGTGGGGCTATTGAGGTTTGGAGACTAGATGACTTGGGAATTGAACCTATACTATCTGGACGAGTGGAAGCTTGGGGGAGACCCAGACTTCATTACTGGTTTCAAGGTTGGGAGGAGAGATTTCTGGTTCTGGTTGGTATAGTTGATGCATTTGCGTTACTGTAATTTTTTTTTACTGCATTATTGTGTTTATGTATTTTAGACTGGTCTTTCTAACTAAAAAGAGAAGAAAGAAGAAAATTGGTTTTCCATGTTTCATGTTAATAATATATAGAAGTAACTAGTTTGTATAATTCTGTTAAGAACTGAATCATTTAAGGAGGAAATAACTGTGTAATGACATCACAATAGTATGTACATTCTTTTGAAATAAATTTAGAAATATAGATTATAAACAGTAAGATTTTGTTCATTAAAACACCAAAGAAGGAGCATACGTTCCATGCAACGAACTCTGATTATTTTCCTTAATACGATGTGTAATAACCAGAGCAATGTACGATGACACTAACCCAAGTGAACGCAAAAAATAATAATAAGTAATTTTGATACATTTCCTTGTGAATAGTCAATAGTTTGAAAAAAAATGGAAATTCACACAAGCAGATAACTTACGAAGGAACAACAATACTGCAACAAGAGATTCAACATTGTTTAATGAAACCCTATCTTGTTGGCACACATTACTAATCGGTCCTAGGGTACCCACAGAGGTCTCCTCAAGACCTTGGGTCATTTTCTATTAAACTAAGCCGCAATTCAGAAGGTGAATAGAGTCTGTGGACTCTGTTTTCCCCACCATATTTGCTAGGCTGTTGGGTAACCAATTAAGAAATAACATCCACATAAATTAGAAGAGACAGTGAAGGTCTTCGTAAAATGGAAAACAAAAGGAAATAGAACCCAAAAGGAAAAAAATATTGTAATTTCGAATGAAAAATTGACTGTACCAAATTAAATATTAAATAATGTCAATCTCTATGTGTCAAGCTACAAAAACACACTAGTCCTCTGATATAGAAATAAATAGAGCCATCGCTGGAATTAATTCACTCATCAATCCGAATAGACTAACACTATTGAAAGAAGAGACATTTGTAAATAAATAAATAAAAATAACTTCACAGTCGACTCGAATAACCAGACCTTTTCTCCAAGAACTTAGTTGAATTATAAGGTGTTTGAGTTTTTGCATAGTAGGAATTCCATTTCAAAAATACAAAAGGAAATCCCAGTAGGGAAATGTTAGAGAGTCATCTCTTTAAAAAGAAATATAACAGATCCATTATCCAAAAGACTGGTAAACCGTCACTTCTATTACTGGGTATAGTATGAAATAAATTCCCAAACTAATTTACAGGGCAAACCCTTTTTATATCTAAACCAACTAATAACCCAGGTGAACCCTTAGCAAGCATAAGGAGGCTTGTAGAGTAACTCGGCACCGTATATCGGAAGGGGAATTGACTTCTCTGTGGCTGCAAAGAAAATTTGGTAGCAAGAGGATGACAAAGGTTAGATAAACCAACTAGTAAACAAACTTTTAAAAACTTAGGTCATCAAAAAACATCAAAGGGGAAACAAAAGATTCAGAATACTGAAGTGTTGCAGAATCAAGTCGAACCCATCACTTAGGCGAGTTAAATGGCTAGAATACGTGGAGGAAGAGAACATCCAGATTCGATGAGAAATGAAATTAGCAAGTGGAGGAGTATCATGACAATTTACGAAAAACACATAAGGAAAATCTTAGGAGTGGTGGAAGGGAAAGTCGAATCTGCTGAATAATTGTTGAGAAAGAGATGAATGGGTCACAGGGATCGTGCATGTGGAACAAAGATAGCCTTGTTGCCAACAAATAAAAAATGACAGAAGACATATGGCAGCCAACCGTGGTGGTGGAATTCTGGACAACTTACCCCCGAAGCAGTCTCCACCTTCATTTTTCCATAAACCCTAACTACATCAGAGTTGCAGAGCGGTGGAGGGAAGGAGTGAAAATAGAAGGTGGATAACCGACTGAAGGGCTCTGTAGTGGCCTCAACTACCCTAGAATGATCTCCACCATCCATAACCACCTTTCCAGATCGACGGTCCAGATCTTGGCACACTAACCTAGCAGAGAATTCAGGAGAGTTGGTCATGTTTCCATGGCGACGTGTCTCGATACTCAAGTAGTTCCAACACAGGACCACCCACAATAAATATTTGGGAATCGTACCTATAGTCTTGCACAAGCGAGAGGGTTGTCCAACAAGCCCATTAATTAGAGGAAATTAATTATAAGAATCAAGAAAGATTATATATACAATAATTTCCAGTGAGCGACGCATAAATTCAACAACCATATAATGTGGGTTAAATGCTATGCTAAATGTAGGCATGCCAACACCTATTACATTTAACATAAATATCAAAAAATAATTATTTATTGGCTCGATAATCAATAGTAATTTTTACTTTTTTGTGTGATAGACATGGTGTTTGCACATTACAAATGCTAGCTTAATTCTACCCAAAATATGTTCAATTAAATATGAATACTATGGGTCATTTTAATTTCATTTTTTTCAATTACTTTATCTCACTATACAATGTATGATGTAAAATAAAAGTGAAAATTGAACTATTTAATTTATGGTTTTTTTTTTCCTTAATAACATTATCACAACATCTCTTGCCTTTACATATATTAGTTGACAGATATATTTTTTAATTTTGTTTTACATAATGTTACATGAGAACATCTCCCTTGTGTACTCAGTTCTTGTAACACCAGGATGCGTTGAGTAATGTTTGTTGTTTGGTAGTGGTTACCTTTTTTACCTTGCATAGCTTAGTAAGTGTGGTTGCTATTTAAAACTTTACATAGTGTTAAAATTCTTAAATTCCAATACTTATGAAATGATGTTATGGCTTGTAGGTTAGAATTGTGAACCAAGAATGTAAATAAAAGAAAGTGTTAATAAAATAAAATTTAAGAAAAATAATTCTAATTATTTCTAGAAAATTAGATCAGTTATGTTTTTTTTCTCCTTTTCCTTTCCCTATAGGTGGAGAGAAATCATATCTCAGTGGAATTTTCAGGGATCACATCATGGGCTAAAGGATATGGAGGAATAAATGAAAACTTGAACTAGTTACAGTTCTTGACATCAACAAGAGTATTTCTTAAGCAAGGTTCTTGAGTTGAATAGGGAGTTAGTGGAGCCTCAAGATGATTCAAAAGGGCATGGTACTAGACTGGATTGGTGAGTCTTGAAGTCGAGGTACAAGATACCTTTAGGGGAATATATATCCAAAAAATGTTGGGAAAGCAAAGGCTCGGAGGAGATATTGGATGTAATAGGCAGTCTCAAGGTTGGGTGGTCAAACTTTCCTTATAACGGATATTCACTGTGCTTTCAGGAGATAAGTATCACTATAAATATTTAATCCTATTATATTTTTTAAAGATAGTTGTAGTTAAATAAATTTAATAGATGGAGCAACTTATCTAAAGACTTGTTGTGTTGGTTTATACATTCTTGAATGAATTAAAAACTGTATTGAAATGCACAACTTGTGTTGAAATTGAATAAAATGTATTCGCATACACTGCTTGTATGGAATGAATATATGGTATTTGATTAAAGAGGATTTATAGAATTTTTGCTTTACATATTACTAGTGGAAGTGTAATACTAAATTCTAAATAACAAGAGTGTACGTGATGTGCCTTAAATAAGAGCTATGACCAACTACATAAGGGGTGATAGTTCCCAACTAAAAATACCTACTGCATAACCAGAAGTAAAACCTTACGTTGCCCAGGGGTGTCCAATTGGGTCGAAAGGGAATCCCAAGTATAATGCCTATAGGAGGGAAAAATGAGAGATAGTCAGAATAAGTAATAGTGACGAGGACTAGAAATAAAGTTATGGAATTATATGAATTCAGAAGTATTGAACAACTCATCTTGCTAAGGGTGAATACAATTTGATAGAATAAGTCGAAGTTAAAGAAAAGTAATATTCTAAGCAATCGAACAGAATCCTCTAGGGTTTATAACTGAATATGTAACATAGTTTCTTTTAACTCTCCATATTAAGCTTAGTCAAAATAATATATTAGAGTCCAAAACCCTTGGAGGGCCAAAAAAGGAGCAACACTAAAACTGTAACGAAAAAACCCTTTTTGAGAATATAGGGTTTGGAAGTTAACACATGGGAACCTAGATAACTCTATGTTATGTTACAAACCAGGGGAAATAATTGCATCGTCACCGCAGGACAAAAATCACTAAAACATGTAGCTAAAGCATCATAAACCTAACAAAGATATTGTGATAGTATTAATAAAAAATTCATATATATATGTGTGTGTTCATCTAGCAGCAAAGTCAAAAAAGATGCGTTGAGATGCACATTGCTTTACCCATATGAGGGCAATATTTCTAAGTCAATTTCGAACCCGCCAAGATCAGTAAAACCCAACTGCAGCCACAAGCTTGAAGCACCATAGTAGGCAACTTAATAACTCGTTCTTGAGTTAACAAAAAGTATTTAAGAAGGATACTACTTGCAGTACCAATTTCCCTAATTTTTCAAATACCAAAGAAGAAAACAAGAAAAATGGCAGACCATATTTGATTGTAGAGCCCAATCTTACATAGGCCACTAGGAAAATGAGGTCAATTCAGTGGGCGTAGGAGTAGGGTTAGTTAGCCCAACGAGTTCCAAAACAACGTTGATCGTTCGATCATCTGCAAAAATTCCACGGTGAGGACAGAGCCACCTACTGGCCATACTACTCGACAACTGTCGGTTGGTGCATATTATGATGGGATTCCAACATGACCCTTCATTCACTTTTAATTTCAATAATAGGAGATGTGTATAAGGTCCATAGAGCTGATATACGATATCGATTATGTATAATAAAACCAAATATTTCCCTGTACAGAACAAGTAATACTAACCCTTAATGTGTATCTGGGTACCTAGTGTGGTTATGATTAATGAAAATAATTTTGTTAGCATGCATTGGGAGTTGTTTTCAAATGAAAATCTAAATGCTACATATAAATTTTAATACATATAAATTTTAATAAGGCTCACAACGTAGGCGTTGTTGAGTGTTTGTTTTGTAACCTCGATTACTTTTTTTTTTACATGACGAAATGTGGTAAATGTTAGAGGATGTAAATGTTAAAAGTGGTATCAGAGGTAATGTATCAACACTTTATCCTAAATGGGAAAATATAATATTGGTGGATTGTGTTGATGTGCACGGGATTGAGAAGGAAAGTAAATAGATAAATAAGAGAAGGGGAGAGGAAGACCATCTCTAGTCAAGGACAACAATATAATCTAGTTCTATATGGAATCCTAAAGCATCCCCCAGACTGTGGGTGCAATTAGGTGAATATCTACAAAATCCGACGAATGTATTGTTGGAAATTGTTGAGCAATTGCAGGCCAAAATGGTTTCCCATGGAGCTTGGCCAAATGGCTGCCTAAATTTATGAAGGAAGGAATAGAATTTTAAAATCCTAAAATCATGGATGAAGCAATACTAAAGGCTTAAATGTGCTACCACTAGGTGAAGAAAAAATGAGACATTAATAAAAATTGGTCTTAGAATAATGGTCACAAAAGTTCTTAGAATTCTATAGGCAACAAATCTACGAATTTCTTGAATGCTCATAGAAGTAAAACAAATAAAGCACAGGGAAGAAATTGAAAAAAACCCAAGTGGTAAGCAAAACCTAAACCCACTGAAGCATATAGCAAGCCATAACTCATCCAAGGGTAGAAACCTCCTTTGCAATGATGGAGCTTCGCAGAACCCCATTATTACAATAATGTCCCAATTCATGACATAATTGAAAACGTTGCTAACATGAAAGAATTATCTATAGTCGAGGAGGTGTCAAGGAGTATGCCCATGATCAATTTAGCACTAAAAGACTTCCAGGAAGATTATCATCCTATGCTGGTGGAACTGGAAGGAAAGATAAATAATCAACCTATATCTATTTTAGTAAATCTAAGTGAAATTTTAAGTTATGTTAGCCCCAAAGTAGTGGGAACATGTTGTTTACAAACTTAAAAATTCAAAAATCCTTGGCTGGTACAACTAGCTATTCGATACAAAAGGAGAGTAAATGCTAAAGTACCCATCATGTCCATTGTACTAGGGGGTCATTACGTAAATGTTGAAATGAATATTTTGCCTTTAGGATCATATGATTTACTACTTGGGATGGATTATTTGGAAAATTTTGTTGGTTGCTTGGCTGAGGACGGATCTCGTAAAGATATTTAAGGGTTTAGGAAACCCATGAAATTGTGTCCCATCACTATTTCTCAGTTGGGTAAGTGTATGAGAAAAGGCTATGTAATTTATGCATTTTAGGTGGTATTCTATCTCTAAGGATAAAACCATTATTGTGGAAAATATACCTATAGTACATGAGTTTATTGATGTGTTTCGTGAAAACATACTAGCGATACCTCGAAAATATGATATTGATTTACCATTGAACTACATCTTGGAGCAGTGCCAGTTTCTGGAGCTCCCTATCATATGAGCATACCTAGTGAACTGAAGTTAAGATGCAACTACAAGAGTTGCTTGATAAACGATATATTTGACCCAATGTGCCACCCTAGGGGTCTTCAGTGTTATTGGTAAGAAAGGAAGATGATATGTTGCAATTGTGCATTGATTACACACAACTTAATAAATTAACTATTAAAAATAGATACCCCCTACCTCGAATGGATGATGTGTTTTATCGAGTTAAGGGTGCATCAATATTTTCTAAGATCAATTTATAGTGGGCATACCATCAAATTCGAGTAAGGGATGAAGATATTTGTAAGAAGACCTTTAGAACTCATCATATTATGAGTTTGCAACCTTACCTTTTGGTCTAACTAACGCACCAACTATGTTCATGAGTTTGATGCATGGAATTTTTCATGCTTTCTTGGATAAGTTTGTGGTCATCTTCATAGATGATAATTTGGTCTACTGAAAAACTTTAGAAGAGCATAAGCAACATCTTCGAATAGTATTACAAACATTATGTGATTACCAATTATATGCAAAATTTAGTAAATATGACTTCTATAAGGATTAAATCCAGTATTTGGGGCACATTATTTTAGATGATGGAATAGTTGTTGTTCTTAAAAATATCAAGACCATTATGGAATGGCCAGTGCCAAAAAAAGTAGCTGATATACAATTGTTTATGGGGTTAGCAGGGTATTTCCTTCACTTCATAAAGGGATTCTCTCATTTGCATACCCTATCACCTCTTTATAGGAAAAAGGGAAAGTTTTTAAGTTGACTAGTGAACATCAACAAGATTTTGAGCAATTGAAACATTTATCAACTATAGACCCCCATATTAAAATTTGTGGACCTAAACAAAGAATTTGTGGTATGCACGGATGCAAGTTTGGAAGGAGTTGGGGTCATATTAACATAAGATCATAAGGTAATAGCATATGATTCATGGAAACTGAAATATCATGAGTAAAGATACTCTGCCTACAAAATGGAATTAGATGTCGTAATCCATGCACTTAGAGGCATTACCTTCTCGTTACAAAATTGATGTTATTAATAGATCATAGTTGTGTGACAAGTTATTTCAATAAGCCAAAATTTAATGCACGTCAATCAAGGTGGAGTTCCATTCTTAGCGAATATGAGTTTGACATTAAACATTTAAAAGGCAAAGAAAACTGTCTAGTAGATGCATTAACCAGAAGGGTACATTGTATTTAGGAATTGCACTTTAATTAAATAGAGTTTAAGTTTATGGAGAAAACTAAGAAAGTTGCTCAATGAGATCCTGGGTACAAACTTTTATTGCAGCAAGCTCAGAAGCTAGCATCCAGTGAACAACCATAGATTATGATATAAAAAATGACCAACTATTATTTTTTAGGAACAAAATATATATCCCCAACCATATTTCTGTTAGGTACCTAATTCTAGATGAATTTTATAGAAGTCGTTATAATGCCCAACCTCGATAATAGAAAATGATTTCATCCATTAAAAAATATTATTTTTGGCCTGGAATGTGTAGGGATATTGTGGAATATCTGCAAAAATGTATAGAATGTCAACAAGTTTAAAGCCGAACATCAACAATGATTCAACACTCTTCTTCTCTTCTTCAACAAATACCCATACCAGAATGGAAATGGGATGCCATTACTGTTGATTTTATCATCGGATTACCCAGATCTTAAAATCACAATGATTCAATCTTGGTGATCATGGATAAACTTAGGAAAATATCTCATTTGATTATGGTACAATCAACCTTCAAGATAGTTGAAATCACAAACATTTTTATGAAGCAAGTGTTCTAATTGCATGGTATTCCTAAAGTAGTTATATTTGAGAAAGATGTAAAATTCACTTCCACATTTTGGAAAGCCCTCTTTGTAGGACTGGGAACTCAAATCCAATTCAGGACTACATACCACTGACAAACGAACGATCAAAATGAATGTGTGAGTCAAATTTTGGAAGACATGCTTGAGATGTATGTTATGAAAAAATCTAGCAAATGGGAGGAATACCTAAACTTGGTGGAGATTTCATATAAAAATGATTATCATGAGTCTTTAAATATGATCCCCTTCAAATTTCCTTACAGATGAAAGTGTAGAATACCTACAAATTGGAATAGTCCTAGAAATAGATTAATATTGGGGCTATATATGTTGGAGGAAATGGAACAAACTGTAAGGAAATTATGATATAATTGGAAAGCTACCCAAGACAGGCAGAAATCTTATGTCGATTGGAAGAGGACATATCCTGTATTTCAAGTGGGATATCATGTATATTTATGAACCAAACCAAAGAAAAGCACCTTGAGATGGACTAGTTGTTCCAAGCTTGCTCCTTGTTTATGTGATCCTTTCTAGATATTGGAAATAAATATACTAGTGGCTTACATACTATCCTTACCGACTCATATAAAATTTCATAATGTCTTTCATGTTTCATTATCGAAACAATATTTATATCACCCTAGACATGTGATTCATTGGAAATGATTTCATGTGATGTTTATTTGTTTTTAAAAAATATTGCAAAAATTGTGATCTGAGTATAATGATTTTATTACTCTTCCCTCATGAATTAACCTTAATATGGTCGCTATAATAGGTTAAACTGGATGGATAATTCCTGGTACAACCTCAGCGTATTATTGAGAAAAGAGAAACAGTGCCACGGAGGTGAGCCACCACCCAAGTTAAAGTGCAATGGAAGCACTTCATCTCAGAGGAAGCCACAAAGAAATATGAGGAAATCATGTGAAAATCATACCCATGATTATTCCGAGGAATGGATTAAACATCGAAGATGATGTTTTCCTCAAGAGGGGGAAGATGTAACACCCTTATGAGTTGAATAATGTTCATTGTTACTGAATAGTTATTACTTTTTTTACCTTACATAGCTTAGTAAGTGTATTTGTTGTTTAAAAAATTACATCAAGTTAAAATCCATAAAGGTCAAAACTGAGGGAATGATGTCATGGATTGGATTTCATAGTTGTGAACTCAGAACATAAATAAAAGAAAGTAATAATAAAATAATATTCAAGAAAAATGATTTCTCATTATTCCTAGATAGTTAGAACTAGTTATGTTTTTGTTCTCCTTCTCTTTTTCCTAGAGTTGGAGATAAATATTATCTCAACGGAAGACCCAAGGATCGCATCATAGGGTGGAGGATATGGAGAAAGAAATGAAAACTTGAACATGTTACGATTCTTGACATGAAAAAGAGTATTACATTACTGAGGTTCTTGACATGAACATGGAGTTAGTGGAGCTTCAGCTTGATTCACAAGGGTATAGTATTAGAGTGGATTGGTGAGTCTTAAGGTCTGGGTATAGGATACCTCTAGAGGAATTTATTTCCAAAAATTGTTCTGCAAAGAAAGGCTCAGAGGACAGACATGACGAAATATCCAGTCTCAACGTTGGGTGCTGAGAAATTCCTAATAACCTATATTCACTGTACTTCCAGGAGATAAGTATTACTATAAATATTTAATCCTATTATATTTTGTAAAGAAATTTGTTTGTGTATTGTTAAGTAAATTTAGTAGATGGAGTTACCTGTCTAAAGACTTGCTGTGTTGGTTTATATATTACTGAGTGAATTAAAGAATGTATTGTAATGTACAACCTACATTGAAAATTAATAAATTGTATTAGCATACATTGATTGTATGGAATGAATATATGGTATTTCATTAAAGAGAATTTATAGAATTCTTGATTTACATAATACTCGTGAAAGTGTAATTACTAGATTCTAAATAACAAGAGGGTACTTGATGTGCCTTAAATAACATCTACTGTCAAGTACATAAGAGGTGATAGTTACCAATTAAAACTACCTATTGCACAACCAAAAGTAAAACCTGATGTTACCTAGAGGTGTCTACTATGGTTGAAATGGAAACGCAAGTATAATCCTTGTAGGAAGGAAAAACTAGAGGTAGCCATGATAGATAATAGAAACTCGAGCTCTGAAAGTTATTGGATTTTCTGATTTAAGGCAAGGAGAGCCTGATTAAATGAATCTAAAATCATTTTAGAACTCCGCTTCCCAAGGAGGAATAAAAATGAATATATCGAGACAAAATTAAAAGAAATAAGTAATATGCTAATAAACCCAAGAGAAACATGTAGGATTTATAATTGAAAACACAACATAGCTTCTTTTAACTATCTATATTAAGTTTAATCGAAAGAATACATCACATTTTAAAACCCTTGAAGGGCCAAAAAAGGAGAAACATTAAAATTGTAAGGAAAAAAACCTTTTCAAGACTATAGGGTTTGGATGTTAACACATCAGAACCTATAAATTCTATGTTAAGTTAAAAAATTGGGGAAATAGTTGCATTGTTGCTGTAAAGCAACAAGAACTAAAACAGGTAGCTACAACAAAATAACCTTGGCAAAGAGATTGGAAGATTATTAATAAAAAATATATATATTTATGTATGTGTTCATGAAGCAACAAAGTGCAGAAAACCTACCCTGAGATGCACAGGGATTGACCTATATGAGTGTCATATTAAGAAGTGATTTTCGAACACATACACAAGAAATCCATAAAAACATTATAACTTGTAATATTAATATTAAAAAACAATACACCATATTTGATCCTCCTCATAAAAGTGAGCTTCTCCCCCATTGAGTGCATGCTCATGGTTAGGTACTTAATGTAGAATAGAAAAATAAACAACATGAATGACAAGATGCTTCCTAAATTCGCTTTCAAATGATGGAATCAAGTCATCTAGTTTTGGATTAATCAAGGGAGGACACATTAAAATATCATATTACAAGATACAAGTGATATTAACAATATTATTACATCTAAATTTAAATATAATGAAGAGTTACAAAAGGAGAAAAAACTAAAATATGCTACAAAGAGGTGGTCAACCATAATCTAAGACATTAAAAGTATCTTTTATTACTAACTAGCACAAAGAAGAAAACCAACACTACTAAAATATGAATAAAGTCTAATGAGCTACATAGAAAAATCGAGAGTTGGACAATCCTGAAAAAACCATGGGATGCAAGAAACTCTCATTTTTGTGACAATAAGAGGGTTAGAGAAAAAAGACACCTCCTCTTAAAATGTCCTACATACACCCAAATCATTAATCAAATTAAAATATCTATTATGTCACTCACCTTCTTGATATTCGAAGTCATATAATAATGTAAATATGTTTTACCTTTTTAAATGAATTATGATCTTAATCCACAAAAATTATCACCATTATTAATTCAATTATGAAAAATATGTGAAAAGTTATTCGTCATAACATTATTTCAAAAATATATAAATGGAAAACTATATTTGTATTAAAATTTGATGTTACATAAGATTTATATTCAAATTTTCTTAATTTATAACAAAATTTATTTATTTGAATGTAGGGAGGAATCAAAATAATAATAATAATTTCTTCATAAAAAATTATACTCTTATTAAATTAAAAAAAATATTGCATTAAGAGTCATGAGATGTCTTACAATCTATTATAGGGTATTATAGGGTATATGTTGTCTGATAAAATTATATTGCATTAAGAGTCATGAGATGTTTTGCAATGTATTATAAGGTATATGTTGTCCCATAAAATTTTATTAAAAATATTAAAAAATTAAATAAAAAAATAAACCAATACATATGTTTACACATATGTAATAATATGTACACACATATGTACCAACAATATAGGCTTGGATTATGTCCTAAAATTTCTTCTGTTTGGCTAAGAGCTTGTCTTCCTTGAACATAAGGAAAAATGTTACCATAGCGAGTAATGGTTGTTCCCACTGTTGGTTTGAGAACCCAGTTATTCTAGGTTCTCACACTATTTTAAAAATATATGTAACAAGATTTATAATAATTAGATTATCCTAAATCTATTCAACCAAAACCTTGATCTATTAGGTATTGAGACCATTCAAATTTCTTAATAAGCAACATAATAATGGTTATGGATTAAAAAGTTATATTCTTCATCATGTATGATATATCCAAGTTAAATTGAATCTACTATATATGAAGGAAACAATCCTTAATATGCATTCACACCAAAAATTATCTATCTTATGAAGGTATATTTTCAATTGAAATTCCTTAGAAGCTTGTTTCTATGTTTCAAAAACTTTAAGCAAAAGTGTTTCAAGATCGTAACAGTGTTGTTGAATTAAAAGGTCAAAAGGTTGAAAGGGAAACCATTATTTTGAAGTTTAAATTTTAATCTAAGTAAAATATTACTTGAATTTATTTAAAAGTTTGTTTTTATACATGAAATACATCGAGAAAAACATTTCTACATCACCTTATTTTTTCATAATTAAAAAGTTAAAAAGGTTGAAATCATTACAAATATTTTCAAATTTTGATTTATTCTGAAGTTTTGAGGATTAAGCTCATAAAAATTTATTCTTATTTGAACAATGTGTATATATCTAACTCCTTATGACACCAAAATTTCTAATATTACCCTTTAGTGAGAAAAATAATCTCTTCCTTTATATCTGCATGATCTAACCAAGATAATGCCTCCTTATAACATTCCACTTGATTCAAAGGTTGTTGTTACTAGACTTTAAAGTTATTTTAGAAAGTATTATGTTGTCCATGTGATTTAACATTTTATTATGCATTAGATACATAATCATAGTTGTTTTATCAATGAGGAAATGATTTTCTTCCATAAAGAGAGTAGAATAAAATGGTTCTTTTAATTTGGATTTTTTTCTTAAACTCCTATATCTTTTTTCAAAACTTCAAAATTGAGAAATATTAAATTTGTTTTTTCTCTCTAAAGACTAATTCTATTAATGGAAAATCAAAATAATATTACAAGGAGGCTGAGGCCTCAGGCAAGAGCATCTGAGAGCCTGCAGCATATCAAAAATGTCCCAAGTATGGGAGGACCAGTTATAGTAAGCAAGAAGCCAAACATAGGGATCTGAATACAACAATAAGATCATAAAGAAGAGATGGGAAAACCCCCTATAAAACTGTAGAGACCAGAAACAAGAGACCGAGATGCTATCTATATCCGTCAAAGGCGCTACAAATTGCTACCCCACCAAGACAAATAACCAAGCTACCAAACCGCAGAGGCTAAAACAAAATTGCAGACACAAAACCGCTTGAACCTAACCCAACAGCCAATAGAAAAATTATGGGAGAACTCGAAATGTCCAGGTGGCATCATATTACCATATCCTAGTCTAGAAGCTCCTCCATAGTAGGGAATGCATTGCCACGCTAGATATCTTCATCCCCGGCAACGTCACGAGTTTCGCTGCCTCCTGGAGGGATCGACGAAGGAGGAGTGCCGCGGGAACTGCCTGCAATGGCCATCCATACAGAGGCCCCATGAGTGCTGCCAGTTGGAGGTTGAGTGTTGCTAGGAGCACCACCCTTATCGTGTTGTTCACCACGCCCATCCACCTTGCCTCCTTCAACCATATTCTACTCATTTCCATGACTGATCGTCATTCTGTTACCGCCCTGCGCAAGCCGAACGGAAGTGTGCTCTGTAGTTTGAGGCTGAGCCTCTTCTTCAGAAAAGATAAAAGTAATATTGGCCGTGATAATGGGCTTGTTTAGGCTTCTCTGAAACTTGAAATGAGTGGTCTGGAAAACATTGTGCAGGAAAGGTTTGAGGGACGTGCTAAGAGGAGGCGAATTTGCTAGAGATGAAGGTTGAGTAGTAGGGGGAGGAGGTTGATTGACTGAGTGAGTAGTCCATGGATGCCCACGACCAGAACGACTTCGTCCATGGTGACTTCTCATGCGCTCATGAACCATGACTAAGAAATAGAGGGGAAGCTCAGGAGAACAGGTATCTTTGGAAGGGAGACGAGATAGCACAAAAAGATTGCGAGAAAAGTTCGAAGAACATGGCTGAGAATGGAAAGAGGGAAGCGCAATTCCACCATCGAGAGCCACCAAGAGCGACCCCCTGATGTCTGCAACCGACCTGCTACAGAGAATTACTGCAAGAATCGAGCAATGGCACGAGAACGGGGAGTGAGCAATGGAATGGTAAGCCGAGTTCGCCATGATTATACCAACAATCGCCTTGCCTCGGACGGAGTGAACACTTAAAGAAATCGGAGTTGTCTATAATGCGACTTTTTGGAGATTTCGGTGACGGTATCCGGTGGAAGAAATGAGGTTAAATCTTGGTTTTTATCATTTAAAATGGTTTTTTAACTGCATATTTGGATTCAGCGCCCTGGAAAACCCCTGGGAGCCATTGATTGTGCAGAAACTAGCTATCAAACTTGAGATTCCAATGAATTGCTGCCGAAATTTGACCGGAAAAATCCGCCGGAAAGGCTTTCAAAAAGTCGTGTTATAGACTACTGCAAGGAAATCTGCATGCAGAATAACTCTTGTCGTGAGATGAGCCAGCCTGAGCGAGATATGTGCATGGAGAGGAGGGCAAGGCCAAGTGCCACCAATAGTAAATAAGTCTATCAATTAACATTTAATTCACCCGCATCCGAGTGAGAAATATTTAAAATTAAACATAATTATACTATTATTAATTATTTTATATAGATAGATATATAACCATTCAAATTTGAAAAA
>APFE031303883.1:0-18775 GCA_000404065.3 Pinus taeda | reverse complement strand
TCTTTTATCATTGGTAATAAAATTGCCTTTCACTTGTTGAATGACGAGGTCTGAGTCTCCTAAAATTGACACTTTCATGGCTTGTAGGGAGTGTACTACCTTGAGGCCTAATAGGAGAGCTTCATATTCAGCCATGTTATTAGTGCATCTGAAGTTTAGTCTATAGGCTCTGCCTTCTGCATGGCTGTTTTTTTTATTATGGATCCAAACTCCAACTCCTGCCCCTAACTTGTTAATTGATCCATCAAATTCTAGGAACCACAGGGTTTCATGTTCTAGGGGAGGTTGAGTAACATCTTTGTGGTCTGGGCTTGTGAGTTGAAGTTTAGGTTGTTTATTTAGTTTGACTTCTGGGACAGTCTTCTGATTTGGTGAGGTCAGTTTTGTTTCTAGAGGAACAGTTTGTTTACTAGACTCCTGCTCTTGTTTAGGTCTCTTGGTTTCATTATCCTTTGACTTGTCCTCTTGAACATTCCTATCTTTTGACTCAACCAATGTTTCTAAGTCAGGATTTCCTTCATTGATATTCCGAGTTGTTTTGCTTATCTGGATTTCTTCATTGTTTGTGTGACCTGTATTGTCATTCAAAAGGATATATGAGTCTATGTCAGAATGGACAGCATATATGGGGAAGTTTTGAGGCTTCTCTGCAGTGCTAACAATGTATTTCATCAGTGACTCTCTATACAATCTCTTGGGCTGACCAAAGACTATGATGGTAGCATATGACATGTCCAATTGAAGGGACCCTTGAAGTTTAGCCCCCCATGATCTTGACAATAACATCCCATACTTGGGTGGGATATCAGCGACAACAACGTCCATCAAGATTGTTTTGTTTGGGTATTGGACCAAAGACACACATAAGTCTTTTATTAGGCCTAGACACTTAACTTGGCTGGAATCAAATGAGAATAGATCCTTATACGGCCTAGTGATATCTAAATTCAGCCTCTCCATGACCGATTTTGGCATCAGGTTATGAGAGGCACCTGAGTCAAACATTGCATTTTGTAGTATCTTGTCATGTACATGCAAGATGACATAAAAGGGTAGGATCCCTGTGCCTGCTGTTTTTCCATCAACCTCTGGGCCAAACAGCAATTCTGGGGTGTCATCCAACACATTGACATTGTCTTTGTTTTGAGTGAGTTGGAGGGATTTCTCAATATGTTGTTTATAGATGTCATTCTTGGCTAGCTCTGCAAGAGGGATGGCTATTTTTAGTTTACCAATTTCAGCTTCCAAGTCAAAGGGTTTCTCAGTTTGGACCTTAGTGCTGTGGGTGAGCCCCTTTTCTTTATTTGGTAAGGTTTCTTCTTGATCTTTGGGCTTGTGTTTTTCAATCACCTCTTGAGGCCTTTTGCTTGGATTTAGATGTACAGATGATGTAGCTGGTGGATTTTGTGTCTGTTCAGTAACTTCTTCAATAGTTACTTCCTTTGTGAGTGAATCAGTTGCATTCATTGGTTCTGTTACTATGGCGCCCTTGGGCTGCAGTCTGTCCTTTGTTTTTTCAGGCTGTGTTATGTTTACAGTCCTACTTCTTAGTTTGTATTGTTTGTAGACTTCATAGACAGCGGTGTCATAGCCTTGTTTGAAGTCAAATGATTCACCTGATTTTGTTTGGAATTGTTTACTGTCTTCTTCTTCATGATCTTCTTGACTTAGGAAGACTTGGTGCTCATCATCAAGACCCATTAGGTGGATATGGTATCATCCACTTGCTCCTCTGATGTGGATGTTTCAGCATAGTTTTCTTGAAATGGAGTTCTTATTTCTGGTATCTTATGTTGGCTTTGCCCCCCTACTAGGGGTTTTTGATTCCTCCTAAAGTTAGGATTCCTATTGGGAGTTGTTTGTGCATGCTTCCCACTGAAGACGTTCCTCTTTCCAACAGATTCTACGCTGTCGCCAACTCGTCATACCCAGAAAATTATCGCATCTAATTTCTGGTCAAAGGACTGAGGGTTCCTCTTTAAAGGCAACTCTCTTGTTGCTAATCTAGCCCATGTTCCTCTTAGCAATCAGGTTTCTCCTCAACTAGTGACAGCAACCTTCTGAGGCTTCTTGTCACAGTTCTCTGGGGGGGCTCTTTCTTTGAGATTGGAAGCCCATGATCCAGGGTCCACAATCCATCTGGGAATTTGTAAAGCGCCAAATCAGGGGGAGGTCTTAGGTTTTGGGCGTATTGTCATTTACGCCATCGGTATACATTATTAAAACTGCACAGTATTCCAGAAGTCTCTCTCTTGACGACCTCTCTTAATCATTGTCATATTTCACCCAAAGCTATTGTAGGGGATTCCTTTCTTTTTCTCCCATCTGTTTGTGAAAGATTGGTAAAGCTCATCCGGGGTGGTGATGGTATTTGCAGGAAATGATCTGAACCAAGTTCGAACATCACCTGTTAAGCTTTGGACAAAGATTCTCATCCTCACACTCTCATCATATATCTCATAGTTTTCAAAATGATCCTGCATTCTCTTAGCATGCTAAATAGCAGAATAAGGGCCAGTGGAGTCAAAATATGAGATTTTGGCTTGGTAATCCTGAGGTAGAGCCACAGGGTTGGCAGGTAATTGTAGAGGTGCATACCTCATAGCCATATTCACAAGGTTTTGGGGATTAACAAGGACAACTGGGATAAAAGGAACAGTGGGTACCACAGGGGTAACAGGTATGGAAGGATTTAGAGTGTTGGTTAAGGGAATGTGTATGGGGGAAGAGGATGCAGGTGGAGGGCTTTGAGATGTGGATGGAGAACTAGGGGAATTAGGGGTGGAACGGAAAAGTACTTTGATTGGAGTGGAGATGGGGTTAGGGTGAACTGTCTCTGGACTAAGGTCAGCAAGATTGTCTAGTTTTTGCTGCTTCTTAATTAGTTTGGAGATTGTATTATGATTTTCAAAGACAGTAGGAGGGTTGGGGTCAGGATTAGCCCTAGTGTACCGAAGATTCTTCTTGGGAGCCAGCTTCTGAGCTAGTCCTTTTAAGTTTTTTGAAAAGAGTTGTATAGCAAGGATTGGACAGGAGTTTGAAAGTCTCTGTGTATCTGCAACTGAGTATAAAGGATATCTGAGTGAGCTCTTCCTTAAGGCTGCAAATGTTGGTACAGGAACAGTTTTGAAGGCTTCTTGACTGATATTCATATTTTAAGTGTAATTTCTGGTAGACATACAACACTCTCTAGATCCTGAAGGTCCCCAGTGGAGTCTCCATTTATGTTAACACCCAGGTTGTTCCCTATGACTCCCAAGGGAATACGGCCGGGGTAACTACTAACCAATCTTTGGATTACAGCTTCTAGCCTAGCTGTAATCAGAGAGGGCTCTCTCTGTAAGGTTTGTCACTATTCTATGGAGATTTTAGGCTAGTTATGAAGTAAAGGTTTGTTTTGTTTTGTGTTTGGTTGGGAGGATGTTTTCTGATAGTTTTGAAGTGTTATCTGCAGGTAAATTAGTCCATTGGGTAATGGGGTCTGTAGCTGTTGTTTCCTTGAGATCTTGGTTTAGTGCTGTTGGAATTACAGGGCCATTATATATTTCATAAAACAACCTGTAAATTGTGAGGGTGAACTGTGAATCAACCAGTGAAGAGCAGTTAAGAATTCTTTACTGAGCTGGGATGTGAGAAAGGGACCTATTACTCAGGAGCAATACCTGAATTCCTGAAACAATAGATAACTGTGCTGATATAGTGTGAAAGGTAGCAATTAAGAATTACACTTTCATTACCATAACTGAAGAAAACATTTATAATAGCTTAAATTGAGTTCAGGGTAATTTGTGATTAAATCCTGAGACTATTCTTTTTCCTTGCTATTAGATATTTAAAACCTGAAAACATGAATGATATATGAATGATAACAAACATATAACAGAGAGTAACAAGAAAACTTATTGAGCCATGAAATAGGCAGGAATCCTGCAACATTCAGCCATACACCAGCAAGACATCAAGAGACACAGAGCTTTGGAAATCCCATCATCCTTTGTATTAATTCTCTGAAGATTTACAATAGAAGAGGAACAGAATATATATCAAGAGATTTCTTACATCCGATGTCCAACCCCTGCTAACAAATGCGAGGGGGAATATATAGAAGTCTATTACAAAATATCTCAGGCATTGAGTCATTTGAGAGGGAAAATATTTCAACTAACTCGTTCAGAGATTGCAGATGAAAAGTTATTGCAATCTTTAATGAACTATAAAGGCTCTTAACTACTGTCAGAACAATCTTGACCTTTGGGGCTCACGGAGTCGGTTGAGTGCTTTGATATAACTACTGAATGACGTGTCTGTGCAGCTGTAGCTTCCTGTGTCTTCTCGGCCCTGTCACCTGTGACTGCTGATGCTGCTGTGGTGGCCGAATACCTGTGCTGAGTTGGCTCAGACTCTTTCTGCATACCTGCTGATGTGTCTTTGTCCTTCTGTGTATGAGAGTCAAAGTATTTTCAAAAGGAACAATCACAATTACTAACTTTGGTTTAACAGTAATCGTATCAACTCTTCCCATACCTCTGATGAAGGCAACTGATGTTTCAAAATTGACCCCATGGTCTCATCAGCCTCTGTATATTTATAAAAATGAGGGGGCTCATCAAATAAATGTGTAATTTCACTCCTAATAAAGAATAGATTTTCAACTCTATTAAAGAGGATCTGCCCTGTTACTGGTCCTGCTTCTGTTGATGCACTGGCTGCCTCTGAAATCTGAGTTGCTGCAAAATTGTTTACTCTCTTAGCATATTTCTCATGTGAGAGTAACTTCCCTGATGGATCCAATGGGCTAGGAATCCCCCTGTCCTGTAATGCCCTAAACCTGTTCTGGAATTTATTAATATCTGCTTGCATGTCCTGGGTTCTTCTTTCCAGGGTCTGAATCAGGTTTCTTAATGTCAGGACTCTTCTGATTAGTGAGATGGTCTCTGTCCTGTTTCCAATTCCCATTTTTATTAGCTGGGAGCTTGTCTTGTAGTTTAGCACGTCTATCATCCTAGTGGCAATCTCAGGCATACTGCCTAGATATGCCCTTGCCCTTTGTATCTCTTTGTGTGCTCTCCCAATGAGCGCTATTTGCTCATGTATGGCCTCAATATACTCCCACTGGTCTGTTATAGACTGGCCAATATTGCCCCAGATGACCCTTTTAAGCTTTGATGTAACTTTGTCCAGTGTGAGCTCTTTTTCTAGCTCAGCAATCCTCTTCTTGAGGGCCTTTACCTCCCTCTCTCTCAGCCACATTCTGTTTTGATTTGTCATATTTTTCATTTATTTTTGCCAGATTGTCCTGGGCTTGGCTCAGCTCAGTCATCTGGGACTCCAGGACCTGAATTTCTTTCCTCAGCTTCTGCATGTCTAAGCTTTCAGCCTGCTCTGTTGTTGGTGCTGAGGTAGTTGGTGCTGGAGTGTCTAGGGCTGCTTGCTGCACTTGTTGGCTGGGAGGGGCAGTGTCTTGAGGGGTTTCCCCAAGATTTATTGTTTGTGGAGGTGGTTGTGAGGTTTGCCCTGCCTCCTTTTGCTGCAATGCTGCTTCTAATGTGGCCTCTGACTCCTGCAGCTTTTCCTGAGTTTGGATGAGCTCTTTATATAGTGTCATCAGTAGAGAAGCTGCATCCTTTTCCTGCCTCTGCTGGGCAACCTCTTCTGTTTGTGGGTGAAGGGTTGCTGGGATTTTTAACTTCTTTTTTAATGCTACCATATCAGCATCCCCTAGCCTGAGGACTTCTTGCACAGCCTTAACATCTTTGGGATCATGCCCAAACTCTATTATAATCTCTTCTAAGGCTTTGATCCTATTTTCCTTAGCTTGAGAGGAAGCCCTTTCCAACTCAAGCTGTGCAGCAGTATTGTTCAGGCTATTTTGCAGCCTGTAGTTGACCAGGGTCTTGTCAGCCAAAGTCGCATAGACCATCTCACCCATCTATTTATGGAGCTCTATTTGATCCATTGGGTGGATGTCTTTTGATAGGACCTCCAAATTGGTCTTGATGTAGTCTGCAGCTGATTGTGGTTGCTGCACTGTTGGTGTGAAGTGGCTCATGACCATTTTCCCCTCCTGTACATCAAATGCAGACATAAGCCTTTGTTGATTTGTAGGAGCCATGTTCAACAGGTGATTGTAGAGTTGAATCTTTATTGGTTCACTCCTCTTGATATCTTTGAACTGCTGCTTAATGCTTGTTACTCCTCCCTTTCTTTGACCTGAGGAGCTCACTTCTCCTAGCGCTGCTTTGTCTTGCTCCTGTTGGAAGGAGCTGGCTGATGCTTCCATGCTTGGCATTTCTTCCTCAGAGAAGGGATTCAGTCTTTGCCTCTTCTCTGGTGATGTAGTAAGGGGAGTTTCCCTTTCTCTTTTTCTGTTTACGTCCTCCCTTTGAGGGGTTTGGAGGACGGAGGAGTCGACCCTTGAATCCTGCCTTGGAGGTGCCATCGGTGTGGTCTATTGCTGGGTGGCCATTGGGGCCTCTACTGATTGCTCCCCCTGCACCTCTTGGTCCTTGTGCTGTTGTTCCTGTTGGGGTGGCTCCACTTGACCTTGTTGTGCTTGTGGCCCTTCCATCTCTTTCTCCTTGCCCTTGCTGTCGGCCTGGCCTGTGGTTTGTTTTGCCTCTTGAGCTGCTGTAGATGATGAGGCCAGTGCTCCTGCTTGAGGCTTTGGCAGAGTCAGTACCTGTGAAGGAGATTCCAAGTCAGCCATTTTCAATAAATGCCTTCTGGCCTTTTCAACTAATTCTTCCTGAGTAATTGGCTCTTCTAGTGTGTTCCTTCTCCATTTTGGTTGATTGGCATGTCTTTCAATATAGGGCATGCTCACATGTTCATAGTTGGAGAGCTTGTATTTCTGCCTTCTTAAAGATATGGACATGTTAGGGTCATAAGGCTTCCAAAGGAAGCTTTGCTTTAGGCTAAGGCCTTCTAGCTTCCTATCAGCTTCTTTCCAGCCTTCCCTTTTGTTTAAGACAAAGTGGCCTAATTGATTTCTTACTTTTAGTTGTGCCTTCTTGCCCTTGCCTGCAAAGTGCACCATATCGGCATTGCCAAATTGCCTGAAGTATTCTAAGGCAAACAGTCTCATAGGCACATATCTGGGCAATATGTATGGGCGCAACTCACACCCATATATTCTGATTACAGTATAGTGTTGGTAGAAGTACCAATCCCCTATGTTGTATGCCTTAGATAGCTGCAGAACCCTCTGCATCTCATCAGTCAGTCTTGGAGGGGGTGAGGTTAAGAATAAAGACATAGCTGGATGGATGAAGAGGTCTATGAAATCAGAGTATGTATATGGAGAGTATGTGCTGAGGTGAAACACTGAGGTCCAGTACACCATTGACCTTAGATTGCCTGTTGCATCAGTTCTCTTGATCTCAAAGGAGAACTTCTCATGTTGGTAGTAAAGGATGAGGTGGTAAATGTAGGAGGTGTATCTGAACACCCTTTCTCTGGACAAGTTCAAAAATTGCTCATGCATCTTGTCTGAAATGTATGTAGCATAATCATAACAGATAGGAGTCTTGCCAGGGGAAAACATTGTCATCATTACTAGTATGGTTTCCTCAATAGATTCTAGTGACTTGTACCCCAAAACTGAGTTAATCATGTATGCAAAGTCTACACCCAGTTGATTGAGGTAGCCATCAAAAATGGGAGGGTGCAGCACTGTGTCAGAGTTTGTAATGAATAGTTGATTTAGCTTCAGGATCTGTGCATCTGTTAATATCTTGGCTCCTTGGTTGATCAAGTCCCTTAGGGACAAGGGGACCAATTTCTTCTGGGTCTTGAACTGCAGCATTTCCCTGATGGCCTCAGGGGTTATGTGGAATACTACTGCACCTGTAGGGTCAAGCACAGCTCTCTGCATGGGGTCATAGCAGACAGCACATAGGTGAATCAGGTCAGGGAACTGGCTGACCTGAGGGAGCTTGAAAATTGGGAGGTAGGACTCCCAAATGCCTAGAATGTCTGTCCCATCCTTATGTCTGGCTTTGAGCTCGTTTAACAGATGAATGTGGAACTTGCATTTTGATAAGGAGTCCTCAGAGTTTTGGTAGTCTAGGTCTACCAAATCCTGCAACTCCAGCTCTCTCTGGGGGGCATTTAAGGGAGCAACATTGAGGGCTACTGGTGCCACTGGAGTCTCCATGTTTGTTTGGATACTGCTTGATAAATAAGAAAAGCACTGCCTGTGAAAGAAGAATTTGAAGAATGCAGGGTAGCAAGGTAAGCCCACACCAATTGGAATACTGTTTGGCTCCTTGAGAAGGCTAGTTACAGCGTTTAGTAGACCTTTCTTGGTAATTGAAAGTAGGTTATGGATTCCGGTTCACGACTGCGCGAATGGGGAAGGGTTTTTCACTGAAAATGGCGGTCTGAATGGCTCGGATGGTGAAATTCAACCGTCAATTTCCCAATAGGGAGCTGGGTTTTAGTAGTTTTATGGTGAATTCAAACACTTTTCTGTGTTTTAAGGTTTTCTTAGTATTCACAGAAAAAACCAGGTTGCAGAGAGGTTTTTATGGACAAATACCTGTTTAAATGGACAACCTGGGTCGGAATGGCTGGTGGGTAGGCGAGCTGATGATCTGCTAGTCCTTCGAGCCAATTGGTAGAGTTTTCGTCGTAAAAATGCATGCAGAGGAACAACGACGTTTTTTGCGAAAAAGTGAAAAAACGCGAAAATTTCGACAAAATATAGTTTTTTGGGTCATTGGCGCCTTTTTATAAATGACGTCAGCATTACGTCAGCAAGTGGGTCCAGGTTGGATGACGTCAGCAGGACATCATCAGGTGACGTGGCGGCCTAAGACCGGTCCACGGGGGTAGTGAGCTGGCGGCCAGGTGGACGAATGGTGGATAGGGCGCGCGGTCGTGGCGCTGACATGAGCGGCAAAAGGATGCTGACATAGGTAGACAGATGGCATCATATCGGGCCCCCTCCTATACGGCAAGGAATCTGTCAGAGGGGGCTCCGATGGAACATGGGGGCGACGCGTAGATCCGCGTCACATCATCGTCTGACGAATATCGGACGATATCTATCTGATGTCGGGGCCCCTCCGAAATCCACGACGACCGTCGATCTGGAAGAGCTTGATCGGACGGCTATCGGGCCAGCAAGCTGCATGGAAGATATGGTCAACGGGTGGGGTTTAAAAATTAATTTTCATTGGTAATTGCGCCCAGCGGGACCCTTTGGGTTTTTGATAAATTTCAATGGTTTTCGACGTATTCCTTTGATAAATTAAATATCACCGAAACTTTGGAAAAAGGGGTGAAACCAAGGGTTTTTAACAAAAATTTTTCAAAATCGCGGGTTATTTCCAAAACTTTAGACAAAGAGGGTTTGTATGAAGTTTGGGCATGAACGCATGAATTAGCCCCCTACTTAGGATAAAGCGGGCTAAGTGGGTTTTTAACACATTTTTGTCTTTTAAGTAGGTATAAAGGTGCAAAAAGGGGTTTTTCAAGGGTTTTTAGTCAAAATGGAGAGTTGGGTAGGCAGATGAGTTCTGATGGAGATAAGAGGTTGGGCTTGGGTTTTTGAGCTTAACCAGATGTTAATCCAATTCCCTAGTAGTGAACCATATGGTTATAATGCCAAGGAGGGGGTATTTATACATTGCTTGGGGTTTATACTCCATGGTGTTTATAATAGTAGGGAGATGGTGACATAGGGAGTTAAATAATACAAGTCAGGGGTTAATATGGAGGGAGATGGTGAATGAAGATTGGTATTACTAAGTTTTCTTGGAACAACTTAGTTTAAAGAGTAGATCAAAACGAAAAGAACTTTACACAAGAAATGTGGCTTCTGAAGGCCTATGAGAACCACTATACAACCTTGAATCTTTCTTACAAACATATCTTGTGAAGGGAGGTTAGTAATGAGTGATAAACAAAGGGAAAAAAGGGAAGTTAGACATCCTCCATTGTGTTGTTTTCCTTGTTTTTGGTTTGCAAATTTCAGCTTGGAAGGAACACCACTTCTGCAACCCTATCTACCTACCCAACTACTTTGCCTAGCATTTTTTGTTTCTTCTTGGAGGGTGCACTTGGACTTGCAGACCCTTGATGTGGCTTTTCTTTACCCTTGGCTTTTTTGCTTTGATTTCCTATCTAGCACTACCCTTATTTCTTCCAAGGCCCTAGATTAAGCAGTTGGAAACCTTAGTTTCTCTACCTAACTACTGATCTACCAAGATTAAACAGTTTGGACAGATTTCTTGCTCTATTCTACAACAAAAATTGAAAACATGGCATGATCCAGATTAGACTGTTGGGTCATCCATCAAAACTTTAATAGGCATGAAGGCATGTACACACCTTGTCTTTCCTTGCAAATATGGGATATTTGTAGTAGCAAAGCAGAGCATATTTGGCACTTGAATTTTCCAATCATGAAATATGAAACCTATTGGTATAGGTATCCAACAATAGGAATTTGGTCCCACAGAGCTCAAATCTCAAAAAAGTCATCCAGGAGCAGCAGGTGGACATCAATGCCTTGTCCCTCAATTTGGAAAGGGCTAAGTGGATAATAAAGTACCTGGAGCAAAGAAATAAGTAGCTTGAGGATCAACAAGCGATTATGGAATTGTAAAACATACAGGAAAACCGCCAAGCTACCCAAAGGAGGTGGGTGGAGCTCACGTCACTTGAGCAAGAGATCAATGCCGATCGAGAATCATGGCTTGAAAGATCCAATATCCACTTAGAGAGATTGTTAGAGAAGGGCGACAATGAGAAAACATTGTTGAGACATATGGATTATCATTACATGGCGAGGAACAAAGTTTGCAAAGTGAGAATTAGGAGCTTAAAGGCAAAGTTGAAAAGGGAATCAAGGAGGTGAAAGGAGCATGATAGACTTTCGATATTGGCTGAGGCTTCCTTTGACCAACACAATGCTTGATGGAGAAGACTCAACCCAAATTTCAAAAAACATTGGGGCACTTTTTGCATTTTTGAAGTTTTTGGCACAAAAAACAGGATTTTTTGCTCTATGCGTGCGCCACCTGGCGCTCGCTTTTTATAGGACCCTCCAAATGACAAAAACTTAGAATTTTTGGATTTGGCATGGAAAACTATGCTTTCTTGCCAATGGCCAAGAAATTTTGACAGGTTTTGAGTCCTCAAAAAGGTCAAAAACACTCAAAAGATGACCTTACTACCCTTATTTTGACACACAGGAAGCAGTGTTGGGAGAACTAAATTTTGGAGAGGCAAATGGAGGCCAAATTTAAAAATTCTACTTGGGCTGGAAAGTAGGTAGGTAGAAATTTCCAAAAATCACACTTGGAGTGAATTTGGACACTGGGAAGGCCTCCAAAATTGGCTCCAAATAGGAACTATGCATAGAGAAATTGGCGCAGCGCATAGAGGAAATTTGGCGCAGTTTGACCAAGAATGCTTTGCCTTTCACCTAGCTATTGACAGTTTGACTTTTTCTCCTTCTTGATGTCAAACTTGTGATGTAATTTAATGTACATTGATGGAACATGATGGAAATATGTAAAATTTTCACTTATGGAGGTAGATTCATCTATTAAAAAGCTGTTTGAAACTGAATGAATCAGTTCCCTTGTTTCTAGAGGCATGTTGTTCCACTGCCTCATTTTTAGTTCTTAGCTTAGAATTAGTTGGAACAGCTCCTGAACTAGTGAGATCGACCCCTAGAGGCTAGGATGAGCTATGGTTTGTCTATATTATATGGTTTTTCAGTCATTAGCATGTTTGGACTTTTAAGAAAGCCTTGAGCTTCATTGTATACTCATATCAGCATTTTGACTAAGGAATTGAGATCAGAGTTTGCAACACTCTTTGGGATTCATGTGGAAATTTGTCTTGGTATAGTGCTTTCTTTTTGTAATTATGAATTTACTTATGTGTTATGTATTCCATTATCTATTTTATTTCTTCTTAGCTAAATCAAACAAGGGAGAAAGGTAGAATCCATTGAAATTGCAGTGCTCTACCTTGGGTTTGGTTTAGTTTTTGATGTATTTAGCTGTTTGAAGAGGATCCATGGCTTTTCTTGCCTTCTTCAGCTCCTCATCTATCTAATCCTTCCATCTCATTCATTTTGAAGTGCTAAAAACAATTTCCTACCTTGCCCCATTGAGATCTCTGGCAAGACTGAGCCTCATTCCCCGCACCCAAAATCGGCCTTTCCATTTGAGCCAACAAAACATCTTTTTATTCAACCAAACTTTTTCACACACATACCTAACCTAAAATCAGTATTTCTATCATTCATCTCAGGCCCAAATTGATCATAATTTGTTGAGATTAACCAGGAGAGAGCCCTCTCCCAACCTGGTAGGGCTAGCTACCAGGTTAAGCATGGTTTTATGTTGATTCTAGATCCTACCTTTCTCAGCCTGAGGTAGATTTAGGTGCTAGCACTCAGGTTGGGGCTTTTCTCCATAGGCCTACATCCACTTGGCTAGATGCATGCATAGATCATCCTATCCATCGTACCTTTTTGTCAATCATACCTTAGGCTTCCGAAATCGTGTTCGCATCATTCTCCTACATTTGTACCATTCATCAAAGCTTCCTTTGTGCGTACGCACCATCTTGCGGGAATAGCATGTAGCACCCAGTCCAAGGCCTGGAAGCATTACTTTTCCACCATCTCTCCTTCAAATGCATCCAAGATGGTATCTGCCTCATTTAGACCATCATAAGTAGCTAGATCTTATACTTTTGTCGACACGCAGCTATCAGGTCATCATATTGCAATTCAACGTAGTTACTTCATGTAACTTATTCTGCCAGTGTTCTACTTCTTCGTCGAAATCCAAAGTGCAGGAAGTCTTGCACTCCCATGTAATCTGTCCATCCACAGTGGGATTCATCGAGTCTTGGTCTTACGTGGTTATCTTGTAGATGCAGTCCAAATCATCATCACTCTCATAATCATGGACTGGCTCCCTATAGGGTGATCCTTTAGTAGGGTCTAGGGGTATTATTACATGCAGTGATGTTTTCTCAAATATCATCTTCCACTTCTTCATATTGATTACCCCATTCGCATTAGTGGCCCAGTTAATTCCCGGGAGCATCGGGTGGGGATTTCTGTCATCAATAATCTCTCTTACTTCAAAGTCTGTGAGTACACTCGCTCCCTGAATATCCATGGTTACTCCCTGCAATCATCCCATGGGTATGATTTTCTTCTGGTTTGCCATTCTCAGCTGAATCGGAGACCATTGCAGCGCATGTTTCCCCATTTGCTCCCATGTCTATTTCGGTATAACATTCACATGTGATCCCAAATCTAGAATGATTTGTTCCATCTAATATTCTACCATCGACGCAGTTAGTCTCATCTCAAACCCCATCCTTGTCTTATGCTTTCCGATCTTGCATACTACACGCAGTTCACCTGGCGTAGTCCCAGCGCATCTATTGATGAGTTCCTGTAACCCTTTTACAGCCTTATTGTCATGCAGTAGCTTCATACAAGTTTCCAAGAATGTTATGAGCATAGAGGGGTCCATCTCTAGCTCAGGCTTATCTTTGCTTCCTGAAATGGAGGCCTCAGTGAATCTCTTCTTAGCTTCCATGAAGGTTTCCCGAGCGTGCTCCAAATCAAGCTCAACTTCTTTCACTGAGGCTTTATGAACCCATGTACTATCTTTTGGTTGTTTTCCCTTGTCATCTCTTGTCGCAATTCCACTTCAGAGCACAATATTTAAATTTTGATGTTCCTCATGTAGCTCAGACCTCATCATCTGTAGGTTCTGAGTTGGGGGAGGTGGTACTGCTCCTTTATCACATATCCTAACTATCATCATAGGACAATCTTCTATCTCATCATCAAACAATGTGAAATAATTGCACAATGAGTGCATTGGATTAGTGCAATTGCGGGCATAGTGTCCTGGTCCTCCACAATTGTAGAAAATCAATTGTCCCCAACCTCTACCAGGTCCTCCTCTGCCTAGGCCTCGTCCACGCCCTTGAAAACATATCTACAAAATACCTGCATTATAATCAAGGGGCCATGTTTTAGCCTAAATTTTGTAGGCAGGAAGTCTATCCATCATCAATTCATAGCTCCTAGAAGTACGCTCATAATGTCCCACTGACTTGCAAAAGTTGCAAAACAACTGTTGCGGAGTTTGCGTATACTTTTGTAACAAGTGGCAGTTATCTGTGGCATGCTTTCTGGCTACTTGACAGATAGCGCACCACAAAGAAGGCGCTGCACTGGGTCCTACTTGAGCTCCTAGTCTTAAAGGCATCAGTCCTCCTCCTGCAAGGTAATTTGTAAAGACTGGGTAGTGGTCTTTGTCATGACCCTGACTCTTGCATTTCAAGCACCATACTTCCTCGCTCACTTATGGTCGAATTGTCCTATCCTACTTCAAGCTTCTCATCTCAAGGAACAGATTCTTCAGTTGCATGTGGATTTGTTGAACTCCTAGATTAGGACCTTGCATCGAGGTCTCATTTAGTATCATGGCAGTCTCCAAGGCTTCTACCTAAGTTGTTATTTTCTGCTGTGACAGCACACTCCTTTAGTGTGGTAATAGTAAAGCTACAAACCGCTCGCAATTTTTTCCATCTATCAAATTCATGTTTGCTTCACGAATCATATATTTTAGCCTCTGATCTAGTTCCCAAGGAATCTCGCCTGGTAGCATTGTGATTTATTTGAATCCAATAATCGATTGCACTTCATATTTAGGCCTGCTAAATTCACTATTCAGTGCTACTTCGATGTCTGGTACTATCACTTTCGAGTTATTGTTGGAGTACTTAATATATCAAGTTAGCACACAATCCTGTAGGGCGCTAACTAGTGTTGGTTTCTTTATATGGCCATTTGTAACACCTTGAGCTTCCCATACAACCTTCACTATGAACTAGAATTGGTTCGGGTCGTCATTTCCCAAGCCTTTGAACAAAGGAAGCTTCATTATGTTTGCCACACTATATCGTAGTGGTGGTGGAGGTGGTACAAGTGAAGATGGAGGTGATGGCGGTGAAGCCAGTAGTGGTGTGGACAGAGGTGGGATTCACAGATTATTTGTCTTATCAGATGAATAACACTACACGGAGAGAAATTAACTATCTCTTCCTCATCCCCTCGCAAAGATGAAATCAAGGGGCTATTTTCTGGACCCTTATTTCCTTCGTTCTTGTAAACCTTTTCACTTTGCGTAGCCCTAAACATCAAGGTAACTACATAACCCACTTTTCGCACAACAACATTTTCATCTAGGTATTCAAAAAATTTATGTACTTACCTCATGGTCCTTTAAGAAAGCATTGCTTTGCCTCACTATAGCTAACTGAGGTGTCAACTGCGAACTCAGTAACAAATCCTCCTATAATACGATTGAGCCAATGATCGATAGCATGTGCAATCTTATCCTCTGATGCTTCAACCTTCACATGAGCTTTGGGGTCCACACAATAGGACCATTAAGTTTCCACCTTTTGGCTATCTGCAAGCTTCACAATCCACTCGTATAGCTCAGTAGGGAAGGATGCGAAACATATTTCGTGGATCTCCATATACATGTAACTATCTAACCACTATTCTTTTGACAGTCGCGGGTTTCTATTTTCCTGTGCCGCGAACTAGTGAATTCTTCTATCCAACCACCCTTCGATTTATTTCTTAGTTGGATTCCGATGATACAACATCACACATATCTTGTGCAGATTCTAGTCCTAGCAACAGAACCATTTGTTGGCTTGAGGGTACCTGACCCAGGTTCAGCGTTAGCTAAACAAATCACTACACTACTGGCCCTTTTGGTATCAACCCGCGGAGCGCAAACTGAAGTCTCACCCGAAGCAGTATGGGGGGATGCTAGAACCAAGATTTTTCACCCTTGAGATGGTTTTGATGTTGGTTTATTCCAACTATACCTGCCTTCACACAGCATACTTCACACTTCGGTCTATCCTTCAGTACCTTCGCAATTTGTTACAATCGGCTTTCATGTAGCCCTAACCAGGGGTTGAAGTCTTTTCACGCTGATATGGCAGTGAATTGCACTATTTCCCAAACTAGACTAAGTATCTTACTTATCTTATTAATAGATCTTGATTATCTTCACGTAAACAAATGTTCTTACTTGTGTTCACTTAACCAATATAGTTATAGACATTCGTAGATCATATAGCATTAGAAGTGAAATTCATACCCAATATAAAAGATTCATAAACAATAAATAAAGATGCAAAAATTATAGAAACGTCACTTTATTAATACTTCCAGATGATTATAGACTTGATTCACGCTATGCACTCAGTTGCAGGGGTCTGCACACTCAGTTGTGGACTACTAGGCCTCTATGCACTCAACTATAGAGCCTCTACCTACGCTACAACCCAAAACTTAGAGTTACACTTCAGCGCTATCTTGCATACATCATATATTCATTATTTGATCTATCTTATGCATATTGATTCTATCTACTTAGAGCTTCAACCTATTTATACAATCCCATGGTCCACAGACCATGGGTAGATCTTCTACAGCCGACATTACATTGCCAAAATAAGGGCAGACAACCCTATGACATTTTAACAATTACACGCTTTGCGCCCACAAAATGCAGAGTATTTACATTGGAATTACAAAATTGGACCAAAATTTAGGCTCTAAGCCCCAAAACTACCCTTGGGGGATCCCGCGCCCAACACTCTTAAAATACAATTGTGTTAACTTCTAGAAGGTGGGTTGGTTTCTCCAATGAAGTCTAATCCCCACTGTCTAAAGGGTTCCTCTATATGCATAGGAATCAGTGGGAGAGGAGAAAAATTTTGTCTTTCAGCAAACAAATGGCATTTTTGTCATGATCTGACTTGAGAATAAACATCTTCAAACAACATGGGCCAGTAAAATTATAACTTGTGGATTGTTTGTGTTGTTTCCTTCCAATTGTAGTGTCCTCCACAAACTCCCCCATTGAAAAACTCAATCCCTTCATGGGATTCTCCCTCAACCACACATAGTAGTAATACCCCCACCAGGTCCTTTCAAAAGAGCAGTCCATTAGATATAATGTATTTTTGTGCCTGCAATCTCAGACTCCAGTATTTAGTTTTATCCCATCCCAATAGGCATCTTAGGAATAAGAGGTAATAAGTGATGTTCTTATACATGGGATATCCCTCATATTTGGAATAGATATTTTTCTTAGCCATTTTTATTTTTCTATGTTCATCCTCTCAGTTTCCCTCCTCTGTGATCAAGCTTATTCCTCGAGCTTGGTAGTTGGATTCAGACAAAATCTTGACCAACCCTTGGTCTATGACGAGCTTGGTAGGCTTGATTTCTAGCTCATATTCCTGTATTTTAGCTATCCATCTACCCCACTTCCCTTTGCTGTCTCCTTGCACCAAAATGTCTTTGACTGCACTTGTTGGGACAAACGTTGTGATTTTGGATTGCAGCACATACACATGAAATTACTTCAGTGCCTTGACCGTTGCATAATATTGTTTCTCCAATATATTATACTTCAACTCAACATCCCTTTGGACTTTTCTAAAAAAGGCAATAGGCTACTCGTAACCATCTTTATTTTTTGTAACAACACAATAACAATGGTATGTGGTGAGGTGAACGAAAATATGTAGAAAGGCACTGAATAATCGAGGATAGATAGCATTGGGTCCTCAACCAAAACTTGCTTGGTCCTAGTGAATGAATCGTGGGGGCAGAGCTCCACTTAACTTTGTTCTCCTTCTTGAGCATATATGTGATACCTTTAACTATCTTAGCATATCTGGGCACGAATCGCCTTAAGAATTTTATCCTCCCCAAAAAGGCTTGCACTTCTTTCTTATTTCTGGGTAAGGGAATGAGGTTGATGGATTTGACTTGTTTAGGATCAATCTTTACTCCTTCCTATGATACTATGTGCCTAAGAAGCTTCCCCTTACTCAAGGTGAACTGAGACTTCTTCAGATTAAGAGAGAGACCATACCATCTGCACTTCTCGAAAATGAGCCTTAAATGTAGGATATTCTCTTCCTCGGTGTTAGAAAATATTGTGATGTCATCTAACCAAAATACCACAAGTTTACCTTGCCTACCCACAAAATCTATGTTCATAACTCTCTGGAATGTGGCTCCTACATTTATCAACCCAAATGGCATGCGAGTGTACATGAAGGTCCCCTACAGGGTGGTGAAAGAAATTTTTTTCTGGTCCTTTGTGTGGACACCACTTGGTTATATCCCAAGAATCCGTCCATCATGGAAATTCTGGCCACACCGACTACCTTCTCCAATATATTATCCATCTTAGGTAGAGGGTAGTTGACCTTTATGGATGCCCTGTTTAAATTTCATAAGTCCACGTACAACCTTATCTCTCCGTTCTTCTTTTGAGTAGGGACCAAATTAGTCACCCACTCAGAGTATCTTAAAGGGACTATGATTTCGGCCTACAACAGCTTCCTTACCTCCTTTTCAATGGAGGGGAGTAAGAGAGGTTTTAGTTGTCTGATTTTCTATTTACATGGCTTCATCCTACTCTTCAGAGGAAAATTATGTTGAATAATATTTGTGTCAAATGATTTCAAATCATCATAACACCAAGAAAATACATCTTTGTAATTTTTGAACAAATCTAAATACCTCTATCGGTATTGCGGGGCTACTCCTTTGGATAACCTAATCATTTGAGATTCCCCCTCTGATCCGATGTTGCATTCTTCGACTTGATCATCCTTTTTTGGGGCCATTGGCTTGGACACTATGTTGTCTTTATTGAAAAGTCTTTCT
>APFE031303880.1:140864-168090 GCA_000404065.3 Pinus taeda | reverse complement strand
GTTTTTGCAGGGTATTAGCTGGAGCTTCCAACATACCTGAATCGAGCGACGCAGATCCAACTGAAGAAATCAATCAGATAAGTGTCACCGACTCAGAATCTCAATACACAGATTTGATATTTTATGGATATGCTCCTCCTCATTTATCTTACAAAAGCAAAAGGGCCATCAGATTAAAAGCAAAGAGTTTTTCACTTATTGATGATGTACTTTTCAAAAGGAATTATGATTCTATTCTGCTACGATGCCTTGAAAAAACTGAAGCCCAAAAGGTGTTGCAGGAATTACATGATGGACCAGCAGGAGGACATTTTGGAGCTGACACTACAGCTCACAAGATCATTCATGCTGGATACTATTGGCCGACCCTTTTCAGAGATACCCATGAGTATGTGAGGAAATGCTTAAATTGTCAAACTGCTGGAGGAAGGCAACGAAGATCAGCTTTCCCTCTGCAACCAGTCAACATTGAACAGCCATTCGATCAATGGGGACTGGACATCATCGGAGAAATCAATCCACCTTCTTCAAAGCAGCATAAGTACATTCTCACTGCTACTGATTACTTCACTAAATGGGTAGAAGCGATTCCTTTAAAAACAGCAAATTCTGAGGCAATCATAGAATTCATCGATCAATTCATTATTACCAGGTTTGGTGTTCCTACTGCCCTTGTATTTGATAATGCTTCCTATTTTTCGGGCAACTCTATGATTGATTTCGCTGTTAAAAGAGGATTCAAATTAAAATATTCAGCTAATTACTACCCTCAAGGTAACGTTTTGGCAGAATCTACTAATAAAAATCTGATCAAAATTATTAAACGAACAATTGAGCAAAATCATAGGAATTGGCATAAAGCATTAATCTTCGCATTATGGGCTGATAGGATAACTCAAAAGGCTTCCATAGGAACTTCCCCATTCAATCTTGTATATGGCAAAGAAGCAATGTTACCTACAAATCTTGTTCTACCCTCTCTAGCCCTAGTGCAATTCATTGACCAAAAGCCTTCCTCCTCTATTCAGCTCAGACATGATCAAATTTTAAAACTTGAAGAAGAAAGAGAAAAGGCAAGCGATACCCATACTAAGCATCAGCAAATCATCAAAACAGCGTTTGACTCAGCTTCATCAGGATCTAAACATTTCCAAGTTGGTGATTTAGTTCTGAAATGGGATAAAGCCCATGAAGACAAAGGTAAACACACCAAGTTCCAAAAATTGTGGCTTGGACCATTTCAGATTTGTGAGAAAATAGGCCATTCAACCTTTATATTGCAAGACTTAACAGGTGTGAGGGAATCTCTCCCTGTAAATGGCCTAATCCTTAAAAAATTCTTTAATTGAGGAGGTAACCCCTTCTCCGTGTTATTTTTCGTAGGTGTTTTTCCGTTTTAGCTTATAGATTTTAGCAAATAAAGTTGAAAGGCATATTTCATTGGCCCTTTACTATGTCTAAACTAGTTTTCTTATAGAATTATCATCGGTACTTGCTTTCAAGCAATAGAATTTTCAACCAAAAAGAATACTGTTTGGGAAATTAGATGTCTTTCATATCCAGAAATTGCAGATTGACTTTGATTACTTCCTTTTTAAGAACATAAAAATAATGGATGATTATTTCTGTTTTCAAATTCACCCCAAATGGTTATTAATATCAGGAATAAAAGCTAATTCGACATCAGCATCTTTAACTCCCAACTTGTCATCCATTAATTCTTAAGGAAATGATTGTCCACCCCATCCAATGAAGGTGATGATTTTTCAGAGTGTAATTCTAAAATATAAAGATATTAAAGATAAGAGGTCTTACCATAAGCCTGCTTACCACGATCATAGGAAAATAGCTTAGCTGACATTACCAAATACTGTCTACCAAAACAGGGTAGTGGCTTGAAATTTCAAGACAAGAAGTCTCATTACGAGCTGGCTTGTTCAGTTAGACTACTACCAGTGAGTGGCATTGTCAACAGCTGGCCACCAAACCAGGACAATGGCTTTTTATCTTCATACAAGACTTAAAAGATAAAAGAAATGAACAAAATATGAAAACATGTTTTGAATTCACTCTGATAATTATAATCTTGATTAAGTGGGACAATGGACAATTAGATGGTTAAAAGGTATCCCTGTCGAGACTATAGATGTTTGCTGGAAGCAGAGGCTCTACCTATGACAAGCGAGTATATTATAAAAGCCGATTTGGAAAAAGCTCCTATTTCTCTTATTTATAATCCAAGCAAGGCCTATTTGAAATCTTAAATGTGTCAATTCTTAAGTGTGTTCAAAAGAAGGAAAAAATCAAAGTTACTTCTGTAATACTCCGGATATATAGATAACTAGTTATACCAAGATTTTTTCTTATGGATGAAATTCTGTTCCAAAATTTTAAGTACTTTTGACTTTTCCAGAGATAACTGGTTCTCCCAGTGAATCGCCAATTGTTGTGCCTTGCAAAAACAACCCCCCATTTCATAGATAGTTTTTTTCAAAAAAACATTAGAATATCGAATGGGTCCCTCTTAGGAAATAAAATTGATATCAAAAGCTTTATTTTTCAAAGAAAAAACATAAGGCGCAAATAAAGTTATGCGATAAAGCCATCAGCGATATCGCAATCGGCAATCGGCGAAACTCTTGTGCACCCTTAAAACACCACATGGTAAATCCCCGATGCGATAAAGCCATCAGCGATATCGCAATCGGCCATCGGCGAAACCCTTGTATCACTTTTAACGCGCATATGGTTTTCCGCCGATGCGATAAAGCCATCGGCGATATCGCAATCGGCCCCACTCCCTTTTAAACACATATGCGCTATGTTCCTTGCCGATGCGATATCGCAATCGGCAATCGGCAATCCTCTTGTACCATTTTTTAACGCTCATATGGTTTTCTGCCGATGCGATATCGCAATCGGCGATAAGTGATATCCAAACCCATTGTTGAAGCCTTTCGCGCCCCTCTTTCCTTGCGATGCGGTAAAGCACATTTTCGATAAAAAAGCCAGTTAAGTGATTGGAAGGCCAATTTATTGATAATTAAGGCATAATCACTCATACCCGGCCGCCCATACGTCCTCTCCTCGCCTTAAGAGATTTACGAATCAAATTCAGAGTAATGGGCATTTATAAAGGTGGCAGACCTTATACGGTTACATAATGAATCCCTGCCCTTGGATTTGCTTAAAGATTGCCTCCGCGCCATTCAATAAAAGCCAGATATATTAACGCTAATCTTTTACATTCGAATATCATCTTTGAGTCTCTCTATTATCTCTGTGTTATGCCAAGTCTTACTCTCTGTTGCAGGATAGATTTCTACCAGAGAACTCAAAACATGATGGGGAAAAAGTCCAAGAAGGCCGCCAATGTTCCAAATGCACCAGCCACAGGACAATCAACGCCAAGTAGTAAGAAAGGTTTAATATCCGACACTACATGCGCAGGCCTAGCAAAGACCACATGGCAAGGAACCTACGACTTAATAGAAGCCGAAAAACCAGCACAAGCAGTAGATGAAGCCACTGCGGATTCATCTGATAAGTCAGAAAACTGTATTAAAGATTTGGCCGATTCATTCCTCCACAAAATTGCAGCTAGAGAACAAATGCTCCCTTATACTGACGTGGTGAAATGGGCGATTGAAGAAATCCCCTTCAATGATAGAACTTTCGTCACAAAGGATGGGAGAGTTTTTGGGTCATTCAAGCCTGAAGATCTGAGACAAATGTACCATTTGCCGACGCCAGAACAAGTATATAACAGCGACTTTCTAAAAAAATTTGCAAGTGAGCACGCGATCGAATCTGAACCTATCAAGGAATGGAGGGGGAACCCAGCTAAACACAAACATGAATCCTCCGGTAAGTACTCAGTCGACTCTCTGTGTTCTCCTTACTGTTATGCCGGCATAATGATGTGTAGATTGTGGGGTTTACATGATTCCGTTGTTTTCACCATTGAAATGGTTCCTCTCATGGAAGCGGCAGTAAACAGTGTTATTATGGATTGGGCCACTATTCTGTCAGACAAACTGGCAACAGCAGTTATCAATTATAGGAATAATTCTAGAGTCAGTGAAAGAATAATTCCTCCTTTTTACTACAGTGCATACATCTTGGACACTTTGTGTTTTAATTCTGAATTCCCCATTCTTGGTTGGAGGTGGACCGTGCAGGACCCCTCGCCCATTCACATTTATCATCGTAAAATGTGGAAGCCCTATTATAAAAACCATATGTACCAAATTTGCAATGGTTTCATGGTCCCTGTATATTACGCAATTTTTGACAAACCTATCCCCAAGATTTCCTACCTTGCTTCTTTTGATTTGCCTGCGGTAGGTAGTTGGTTAGGAGAAGAACATTTCACTTATATTAGGGTTTTCGGAAGTCAAGCAAACCCTCATGTCCTTCCTTTATATGTCCCCGATAAACTGTTAGCAAGGGAGATTGCTTACCAAATAACCGCAGAAAGCACCACTCAGATCCTTAAAAAGGAGAAGAAAAGGGGTTGGCCTACTTTCCTCTTTAGATGTGGGGTTTTCACACTGAATGATCTAAAGCATGCAGAGAAAGAAGCTTCAAAGATCCAAGTCCTAAATTTTGCTACCCTGCCCAATCGGCTATATGATCCAAAGAAAACAGCTTATGCTGCTTTAGAGCATGCTAAGTTAGCACTATTTAATCACAAAGATGATATGTTTGATGACATGTTCAAATCAGCCGAATCAATTTTTCAAGTCATGCAACTCGCCAAGAGACAATACAATGATGAAGGATTAATTGAGTTTAATAAACTCAGAGAACAGAGGTTGCAAACTCTGCCTTTGGATTTGTTAATGACTGACCAAGCAGCATCATCAAGTGGCCCTAGCAAACAACAGACTAAGAAGCCTCCCGCTACAATACAAACCGGTAATAAAGAGCAGGAGGAACAACAAAGGAAGCAGCGAGAGGAGAAGATAAAACGGGATCAACAAGAACGTTTGAGGAAGGAGAAGGAAGACAAGAAGCGCCAAGAGCAGGCAGAAAAGAAGCAAAATGAAAAAGAGCAGGCAGAGAGGAAACAGGCAGAGAAACAACGAGAAGAACAAGAGCAGAGAGAAAAAGAAAAGCAAGAACAAATGCTTAAAGAATCCCAGTCTAAAAGCACCACCGATATCAATAAAAGTATTGTCACAAATCCTCAATTGCAGAAGGAATGGCAACATTTCACTACCATCATCGGTGGAAATAAAGACTCACAGGGCACAGATACTCCTAAAAGCAGCACTGAACAAGGCAAAACCTTATCTCAGGGTTTAAGTATAACCAGCGCTACACCAAAGTCAAAAGAGGTGGAAATTATTCCAAAAAACCCTAGTGAACAAATTATACTACAGGTGGAAGATATTCCCCCTTTAAGTGTCTTCTACAGCCCAAAATATAAAGCCGTAGTAAAACGATCGAGGAAAAGACAAAGGCCTGATCAACCTTCTATCTTTCCCGAGTCAACTATTATGGGCAATATAGTATGGAAGCAGAAACAAGACCCCTCCGATGATTTAACCAAACTCTCACAGTATGTTGGAGCTTATTCCGCTGCTACTATAGACAAAGCATCCGAGGTAAGTCTTCTACTTAAAACAAGGGAGCAAGAAATTTCCGTCTTACAAGAAGAGTTGGCAGCAGCGAAGCAAAAGGTGATACAAACCGAGGCACAGTTAGAGCAACAACAACAAATGAATGAGCAATTGACAAAACAATGGGAAGAGGAAAAACAGAGTATTAATCAGTCGGCAGTCCACAGACAAAATGAATTACAAAAAGCTCTAGAACAATTAAAGGAAGTAAATGAGCAGTTATTGAAAAGTAAGGATGAACAGATCGCCCAGATTACAGCACAACTGGATAACTTCAGAGGAAATTCACAGGTAATAGAATTCAGAAAAGAAGCAACAATAGTTAACAATGTGCTTATATCGCAAGCCAAGATATTGGCTCAATACCTTGCTCAAGCAGAACCACTTTGTGAATTAGCCACGATTGTAAGCGATCGAGTAGAAAAGGCAAGAGATGAATTGAACCAAGCCGATGAAATCATCACAGCGCACCTTGAATGGCAAGATTCAAAGGAAGGAAAAAGTTCTAATTTGCCGAAAATACTCGAAGTTCATAAAAACATACTATTCACAGAGTGGCATACACAGGTAATGAAGGCAGAAAGGGCAGCTTCAAGGAGCACATTGACTTCTAACAATCTGATTGATCTGATCAATGATACGCTTTACCTATCAAACATTGTTACCCAGTGTACACCTGGAAAGATAGTTACAGCTCATACATTGGAACAACTATCTTACCCAGAGTTAGAAAAAACAGGAAAACTAATCGCCGGGGTTAACAGCCTAAGTATAGAAACATATTGGCACTTCCTCATTAAACCTTATGAACAACGAGCTGCCATTAAATGTTTAACCGATGTTGTTCAGTACATGATCCCTGAAATCCAAGATGCCACATTTGTCGCCCAGCTCTGCTCACGAACAAACAAACCGCCAGAGATTCAGCCGATGCTCGACATTCATCACCTAAGGTCTAAAGATAAGCAGCCGACAGAATGAGTCATCATCCAGCTCCTTAATCTGCCAGAGAAAATAGCAACAAAGAAGTAATTGATATCAGAATAATTAGCATTTTTGTTTTATAGATATTTTAGATTAGTTTAGTATTTATAGACCCTTTCATGCATTTAGAAAGGGTCGTAAAATTTTGTATAAGACTTAACAGACTGAAGTTTGTACTATTGTGCTTCAGCCTCTATTCTTTTATGAAACTTGACCAGCTGCTTTTATTTAAGTGAAGATAGTTTCTTAATTCAATTGTGCACTACTGTCGTTGATTTGAGGAATGTTGATGCATCTAAGTGAAAGCCATACGTAGCGATTTATATCGGGAGTGATTGACTATTTAACTGGTATTTCTATCTTTTGTTTAGATTCATTCTTGAAACATTATCTCGCTGTGTATTTACTCTTGCTACTGTTAATTGTATGCATGTATAATGACAGGAAATTCTACTCATACCACTATTGGATGTTTAGATAATATGCCTTATTATTCATCATGTATGCGTTAATAGTATGAATGTTTGAAGTTTAGTAGTATTATTTTGATTGCCGTGCTTAACTATTTAGGTGCAGCCATTTGAAATGATTTAATTTCTATGTCCATATAAATGCAGTCATCTATATAATTGTATCGTTTGGATATAGAACATCAAAAGCTACGCTTTAGATGTTCAAATAGATTCCCGGGATAGTTTTATTGCATTTCTGTCAATAGTTTAGATATTCATTCACCGTTTACTGTTTCCAACAAAGTATTCATTCATCCCATTCATCTATTGCTGGGAAACTGGTCCCATTATCCCCAGTCGGAGCCACTACACCAAACGGAAAAGGAGCTGCACTAAGGTCCGGACCGGGTGGTTTCCCCCAATGTTGGTGCAACGATTTTCGAGGCCTCAACAGGTTGTAATATGCATAGAATGACGCTTGCATACCCTACAGATATGGTCAAGGCCTATGAGGCTTCCTTTGAATTATGTAGTAGAGTTGTTCAGTTACCCCCTCCGTTCCATGATACACAACTTTTAGTCTAGGTAGAGAAGGGCACTTGTCTGTGGAGTGGTTTTATTCATAGATGGAGCAGAATTCTATCAGGTTTAATGGGCATTCATTCCTAGGGTGCCTCCTTGTGCATCTAGGGTAGAATATGGCTAATTCTCTCTCCGCTTCTTTCTACTTCCTCTTGATTTGCATAGTGTCCATCTGTAGGGAAAGGGTTTGCAACATTTGACTCTTAAAATATTCCAACATGTTCCCAATTTCACCTTTTATAGATGTGTTGGAAGAGGATGAGCTGACCACTATCTGACTACCCCTACCCTTTTTCCTAGCTACCCTAGAATGGTTCTTAAAGATGATCTTGATATCTTCGTAGGGTAGTTGGTAGATGTCCCCTCCTGATAACATGTTTAGGGTCTCCAGAAGATCTTCCCTGACCCCCTAAGTGGGACTAGCTTAAGTGACTCAGGATCAAGTGTGCACCTGGCCCTTTTGTAGCTAAGCTGGAATCTTTCCTCATAATCCTCTAAGGACTCATGATGCCCCAATGTCATTCTAAAAATTTCGTCTTTAGTGTCTTTGGACCTGTAGTAGTCCCTGTACTTTTTGTTGAAAGGTTGCTGCATATGAGCCTAGGTGGTGATGTTATCTAAAGGTAAACCCATGAACTGGTGCAAAGTTGCATCCTTGAGAGTGGATGGGAATAATTTCAACTTCTGATCATTCGTGGTGTAATCATAATTTGTGCACATGACAACAAATTCAAACAAGAAATTATCTAGATCTTCTGAGGTCAGGGCATGGAAGCGTGGAAGGGAAGAGGGGATTATATTTTTCATCTTGGCATCCCCATTGGTTTCTCTAATGAGAAAATCACCATCAACTCTTTCTCTATCTCCCCTTTCATTTCTATTTTCAGCCATAAGGTCAGTTGGAAAGGGTTCTTCTTCTTCTTCTCCTATAGGCTCTTCAAAAATCTTTGGTTGGTCAACTAAGGGGTCCTCTAATTCACAACCACTGAAGAAGAGGGAAGGTTCGTTGTTTGAAGTGGTGGGGGTATTTGGTAGAAATTTTCCTAACTTATCCCTATTCCTATGAGGCATGAAAGAAGTGTTTTTCTTTTTAAGATTTAAGACTAATTGGAGAATTGAAAAGACACTGAATTGAAACTAACTGTTGAATGAAATCACTTTCAAAATGGAAAGTATACCAACTTGCAAATACTTTTTCAAACATGATGCTAATAGCAGAATAAAAGAGATAAGAAATAGAATAAATAAAGCAAAAATTGGATCTACTCAAACACCTCCCCAACAACGGCGCCAAAAAGTGATGTGCACCAGTATTGTAGCAACAATGCTGCAACTCCTGGGGCTACCAACTTTACTTCATCAACCTGGGGTCCGTACAAACTTAGAGGTGACATTACTGTATACAGAAATAGATGCGATGGGTCCACTCTTTGTCACTATTGAGCTGGCGATAGACCACTAGGGTTTCTCAAACAATCCTTCTATTGATTTAGAAGAAGTTTGATTACCAATTGAGAAAGGGGAATGTTACCCTAATTGAGAGAATTGAAATACTATCTACTGCAACAATGAAAGACTAAAATAATGCTTAAAACACACCACTCATCCAACTATTTGTTAAGATATCTTTCTTCAAAATAATTCAAAGCTAATGCATGTGAAACCCTAACTAACCTAAGCATGTAATATGATCTAATCAAACACTTTCCTGCTGTGCATATGAATTAACATAAAAACCTTTTTCTTTTTTCCTTTTTGTGAAAACATGAATGCTAATTCTTCTTGATTGTATGTTAAGTGGGTTAGGTGTGGAGAGAGATGGTTGTGAAGGGTTAGATGGCTTGACAGTCAAGCATGAGTCTTCTCCTATCTTTCATGATGTATTTCTCACAAATCGGCCTCAAAACATACCACTACATGTCATCCTACAACATGTCTATAGGACGTCCTAATCCACCTACAAGATCCCCTGTATTCCTACAAGATCAGGCCGAAAGCATGAGGAGTGATTTGGACAGTGGTATAGGGCTTAGGGAAGGTGATTGATGGAAGAAAGAAGGCAAGGAAGTGGCTAGGACTTCCTCAAAACTCAAACCCAAGTTTGTATGATGGTTGGATTTGCTCAACAATCGTGACAAGTTGTTCTCATGAAATGATAACTCGGTTTATGGACTTAGTGGCTTTTACTGATCATGGATGGGTGAGGTTAGGCTGGGGCTACTGATATGAAGTCTTCCTGCACTATTGAAACTCCTGCAATACACACATCACTAGCATTTACCCATAAATCATGTCAAAACAAGAAAGATTTCCAACAACATAAGAAAACATAATTTCACCATTCATTTTCCTAGTTCATGCATGGAAATGCTTACAACATATTATGAAACACCATGAAATCTAATACAAAGCTATAGATATTAGAAATAACAACTGTAACCTATTCTTGAAAACTGAAAGATGCTGGCCTAATTAGCAGAAAACCCTAAATTTTGTAAGAAATCAGAATTCTGTCTTTTTGGGGCTGAATGGGAGTTTTCCCTCAAGCCATGGTCCCTGAAGGGAGGAGTGAAGAAATAGCCACCTGTTATTATCCTTTTTGGTATTCCTTTATCTCTCTAAGGCTACTGCTAAAGCTATGCACAAATGGAAGCAAACTAATCAAATTCACCAATGCTTGCAACAAAACAATGCCAAAATAAATTCAACAGGTAATGTATGAAATAAACTAAGCATACAAGTACAACAAGAGGAACATTTTCTACTAGGGTTGGGCCCAACACAAGAGCTTCAACCCTCTGAGTCAACTTAGAGCTGGATCAAGGATATTCTCATTTTCATTAACATATTAAAAATACATGACAATGTTTTACCACAATCCTTCAACTTGAAAGTGCTTAGTTATCTTGCATAAAAAATTTGATTAATAATGAGGCTCTAGGCCTCTTAATTTATACAACTGAAGTAGCCAAAAAATTCCTTAAGTCTAGGGAGGCTTGGCTACCAATTTCAATATAAACTCATTCTTAACTATCATTGGCTCAACTGCCAATGATCCTCATGAATCAGCTGCTGAAACTCCGAGCTGGTGTCATTTGATTGAGGGATATTTGAGTGACCGAGGACTTAATGAGAAAGATACACCTCCTATAATTTCTCCTTCTTGTCTCATTCAAGTTCTTGCACCTTAATTATCAATAACTTTCCATAATTTGCTCCAAAAAACATGTAATGAATGCACAATAGACCACTAGACATAAAATCTTACTTTTACTCATCTCATTAAGAAAAATATAATTAAAATATATAAGGAATTATGAGAGGAGTTGATTTTAGTAAGCATGGAGGTGTATTAAGGTCCATATATTTACCCAATGATGAGTCTCATGAAGTCAATCATAATGTTTCTTGCCTTTGCTTGTTATAGAGATTTCAAAGTGTACTAGATGGATGTAAATTATGCTCTTCTAAATGGAGAACTTGAAGAATGAGTCTATATAGAACAACGTAAGGGCTTATTATTACCATATTATCTTAATGATGCATGTAGGTTAAGGAAGGCACTATATGGACTTAAATGAGAAACATGGGCATGGTACTCTAGGTTCAAAATCTACCTTCAAAAGTAGGGTTTCAATAGATGTGCAGATGATAGTAAATGATTAACTCCTAATTTTGGTTATCTATGTGGTTTATATTATGTTTGGAAGCAACAAAGACTATTTAGTACAATGGTTTTCTAAGGAGATGAAGTCTAAGTTTGAGATGTCAATGATTGGGGAGCTTACTTTCTACCAAAGGCTGCAAATTTTACAAATTAGAAGTATATTCATCTCCCAAGAGAAGTGTCTAAAGGATATGTTGAAAAAGTTCAAAATGGAAAATTGTAAACTTGTCTCAATTCCCGTCGCAATTGCATGCAAATTCTGTGTAGGTGATGAATCACCTGATGTTGATCAGAAGCTTTACAAATCTATGATAGGTAGTTTACTATATATAAAAACCTCTAGATCGGATATAATGTTGGCAATCAGATTAGTGGAAAGTTATCAGTCAAAACCTAAACACAGGTATATACTAGAAACAAAAAGGATATTCATATATGTGAAAGGGACTACATTCTATGAACTATGGTACCTGAAAGGAAAGGACTTCACATTGAAAGCATACACAGATGTAGACTTGTCCAATTATATAAATCACAGGAAGAGTGTGAGTGGTGGTGCATTCTCCATAGGAGAATCACTGGTTGCATGGTTAAGAAACAATAAATCCTTAGTATCTCTATCTACAACAAAATCCAAATACATAACAACAAATACTTATTGCACACAAGTGTTGTGGATGAAAAAATGCTATAATATATGAAGGTAACTTTCAATGAGACAATATCTATTAAGTGTGACAACACTAGTGCAATAAGCATCTCAAAAATCTAGTGCTTCATTCAAAGACTAAACATATCCATATAAAGTATCACTTAGATAGTATGTGGCTCAAAAAATGATAATGATGGAATACATATCAACAAAAGATAAAATAAAAGATATATTTACGAAGCCACTCCTAAGAGATCCATTCAAATATCTAAGGCACAAGTTGTGAATAGCCCTTGCTCCATCTTCTCATTAGTGTGACTTCAAAGAGGAGCCTCAAAGGACTGTAGAGAATATGAAAAAGAATGGAATATCTAGTGGAAGATTCTACAAAAGTAACAAAAGTGTATGAACAATTGCAAGAAGAATAAATCAACATTTAAGTGTCAAGACTTTTAGGAAACTATAGCAACCACATGAATAAAGATCATTTTGTACCTACAATAAGTCATCTTAATTATGAAGTATACCATCAATGTGTTTCATCATTTAGAATTTTATCCTTTGGTACAAAATATTTTGCAAAAACGTATATATGAAAAGTATACAAGCATTTTCAAAATGCATGTGATCTATCTTAACATTTGCATACCTAGTCAAAGCATTTTGAATATGAATCTTGCTCAAAGTATATTTCTACATTATTAGAAATCCTCAATATTATTCAACTTTAATGACTTAGATTATCTATGACCCATGCATCAAATTAATTTATATTACTTATGTATTCAGTCGATACTCTCTGAAATTTGAAGAATACAATGAAAGAAACTCCTTCAAATATATAAAGTAAAAGAAAATGTGATGATTTTAAGCCAAGAGGAGAAAAATCTATATATTTTTATGTCTGGTTTCTATAATTCTTCATCACAAAGTGTCATGTGATTGATATCTAAACCATATTCATTGCGTACCTTATTCTTTAAAACTACATAGATAAATTTATCATGCTCTACAACTTCATAAATGAAAAAGTTAAGCACATATTATATGTCTAGTACAAAATAACTTCAAAGGCATCTATTATGATAAGGATAGAGAAAGTATTGTTTGAAAAACAATTGCTTATATCATAAATATGTTGGTCATAAAGTGAAGAGCCACAATATCAAAAGCATATGAGCATAACATCAATTCATCATGACCCTATTACTATAAGATATTCCTGCATTAGTCTCAATAAAAACTCTAAGATAATTTAGAGTAAACAAGTACTCAAGTAGAAAACGTGCCAATTTGAAGTCTTGTACCAAAGATCTTAACAAAAATCTTGTGGTGATATAATGCAAAGTTCAAGAGATCAATCAAAGTCCAATTTAGTAATTTTAGTGCTTTATTCCAAAGAAATGAGTTAATGCATATTTCAATTCAAAATTTCAACCTATTACAAAAATCAACCATCAATGAAGCCTAGCATTGATCACTGATAGATATATCACCAACACAAACAATAGAGATATCACTTGCGCATACCATAGAGATATCACCAACACAAACCACTAAGAGAGAGAGAACAATGTGATATTTCATTTGTATAATAGGGCATCATATCATGCATAGAAGAGGATTCATAAAGAGAATCACAATTTTTAAAACACTGAACACATTGACCATATGATCAAGATACTATATTCTAGAAGAAGAAATTATTTATATCTCTTAGAGAGGAAACATATTGTAAAAGAAAATGAAACAAATGAGACAAAGGATTGCTTCAACATTAACTAACTTAGACTGTGTGATTTGATCACAATCCATATTCAAGATGCAAAGGCTAGACAAATACACATTCAATAAATCGATAGCCCAAAGAGACATAAGGGACTAGGAGAAATTGTATTTGTAATACCACGAGAATGAACAGCGTGTCAAGAAAAAATTGTAAGGAAAGGTAACACATAAACGTGGAATAATTACGTGACAAAGGTGATAGAGAGGACAAATATGGAAGATGTTATAGTGGGACAGGTGATAGGTAATAAATCATAACATAAAGGTTCCATACAGACAAATTATTCCACAACAAATAAAAGCATTGGAATGACAGCTGGACATGTCAATTTAGGGAGTGTAACACATATTCAAATGGATATAATGCACATTACCTATGGGTGTAACATGATAGAGAATATTCATGTAAGGAAGTTAGAGCTATAAAAAATACTCATTGGAGTTGGAACACCAGAGAACACCAATTATATACTCAAAAACATTGTAGTAATTGAATATAAATCCGAAGGGTAACAATTGCAAGTTGGCATTTCATAATTTATTTGAAATTTAATAATACATGGCCTTCATACAAATAAGAAAAAGGAGATATGAACGTCTAGTGTATCATCTAATCCATGTGTTTTTTAACCCTATGTAGATATTACTTGCAAACCAATTATTAAAAATAAAAAATATACAAAGTTAAGAATATAAAAAATGCACATATAGGTTTTCTCCTGGAACCCAAAATTGGAAAAACCACATTGATCTTTCATTATATTGCTTTCAATGTTACAATACATTATATACATAATGAAGCATTCATAAACTCCAATCCATTTACCCTATATTAGAACAAAATAGTAGTTCCCTTGACCTCATCTACAAAATACCATGAGAAAAACCATCATGCCCAAAACCATGCGCAAAAATTATGTGAAAAACCATGGGTGGGCCTTCCCACCATTCTTACATCCATCCCCCATCCTTCGGTCCATCCAATAATTATTGGGTTTGCATAAATAATATTTTCTTAGGGCACTTCCCTGAACCCCATGTGGAGGGGCTACCACCCCTACAAACTCCCCAGTAGGTGGGGCTTTTGAGCCCCCGATACACATGACGCAATGTAACAACACATGGAAATAATTGTGGAAAGAATACAACACATACCTAACATTCTCCCACTTGTTGTTTTTATTCCACACATGGGGCCATAAGAGTGCATAGTCAGGTTTAGGGTGGCAACACCCATTGTTTCTCTACATAAAGAAAATTTCTCAGTGCTCACAGAATTTGTCAATGCATCTGCAAAATTATTCAAAGTTTCAAAATTTACCAACAATGCCTTTTTTTATTTAACCATATCCCTCACAAAGTGATAATAAACATCAATATGCTTTGTCTTCAAATGATAAGTAGGGTTCTTTACTAGGAAAATTTCACTTTGGCTATTGAAATCTATCCTTATAGTTTGTTGTACTAACACCATACCTAAACACAATATCTGCAACAAAACAAATTCCTTACTTGCATGGGTGGTTTCCATGTATTAATCCTTTATGGTTGAAAGTGCCACTACAAAATGTCTCTTGCTCATCCGACCTATTGCTCCTCCAAATAGGTTAAACACATACGCACTTGTAGATATTCTCTGATGTAGATCGCCAACCGAGTCTATACAACAAAGCCATGTATGTCGAACACTCTATCCAATCCTAGTCTTCCTTGGTAGCATAACCCACAATCGCCGGTGGCATGCAGATATCTCAAAACTCACTTCACTAATGTCCAATGCTCCTTCCAAAGTTTTGACATAAACCTACTCAATACTCCTACTAGATTTGCAATTTCTAGTCTGGTATAGACTATTTTATACATCAAGATATCAATTGCAATCACATATGTAACACAGGACATGTCCTCTTCATCTTCTTGTATCTTGGGACAATGTTCAACATAGAAATTTGCACCTACGTGAAGAGGGACCTTTACTAGTTTATTATTTTTCATATTAAACCTCTAAAATATTGTCTCAAAATACCTCCTCTAGTTTAACCAAATCTTCCTCTTTTCCTGATATCATTTAATTTCCATGCCCAAAATATATTTTGCAACACCAATATACTTCATGTTCAATTTTGTGGACAATTGGGTCTTCACATCTTGGATAATTTCGTTGTCATTTCCAATCAATAACATATCATCCACACAAGACCAAATACATAACATGGTTACTAATTAATTTAAAATACATGCAATAATATTCTTTGATACCACAGCCTTGGTGACTACTTTAACCCATACAAAGAGCTTTTTAACCTGCATACTAGTTCTCTCATACCCTTTACTGCAAATACTTTTGGTTGCTTGACTTAGATCTCTTCTTCTAGATCCCCATGAAGAAATGTTATCTTCACAACCATATATTCTGCCTGAAAATCAAAAGTAGCTTGAAGAGATAAAATTAATCTAATATATGTTAACTTGGCAACAAGAGAAAAAAATATCACTAAAATCAATTCTTGACACCCAGGAATAATCTTTTGTTACTAATCGAGCTTTGTTTCTCCACTTTTTCTTTTGTATTCATCTTCTTCATAAACACCCATTTGTTTCCATGGGTTTCCTTCTAGCCAACAACTCTACTAGATCCAAAGCCTTAGATCCTAAGCCTCAATTTCATTCAAGGATGTCATTTCTTCAACCATGGCCTTCTTCTAGAGTTTTCCATCCTCTGAATCTACTACCTACCTGATAGCTCTCGGATCATCATTAGTAATAGATAAAGAAAATTTTGAATAAAAATTAGATGGACTATACCTCCCTGGTTACCTTCTCTCTCAAATTGATCTCCTCAAAACTAAAGTGCGTGGTTCTTCCTCTTCCGATTCTTGTTCTTCTGTAAAGTTGAATTCTTCCTCCTTCAGTTCAAAGTATGTTTTCTCTAGTTCCTTTTCCTTTGGTAGGTATTCATGTTTAATAAGATTTTTTCATTTCTTTAAACACCACATATTTAATGTACACAACCTTCCTTGTTTTTGGGTTCCAAATGTTGTAATCTTTTAAGCTATCCTTGTACCCAATAAAGATGCACCTTTCATATTTACTATCAAACTTGGTTCTTTCGTTTGTTGGAACATGTAAATATGAATCACAACCAAATACCTTGAGATGAGAGAGAGAGGGTTTATTTCCAGTGCATACCTCATGTGGATTCTTATCCTCCAACATTGATGAAGGTTATCTATTAAATAGGTAACATCTAGTATCCACTGCCATACAATTTGTTGCACTTGTAAAACGACACCCTATGAGTCATGTTAAAGGATGCATCTGAGTCAGTCAACCATGCCTCATAATCTACGTGTGTGCTTGAAGAGGAAGCTAAGTACAAAACCCTACCTTCATCTAAGATGGTTTTCTCCTATGCAGAAGGACCATCATCAAATCCCTTTCCATTCTAAGGAGTTTTAGATCTACAATCCTTATTGTAGTGCCCTTATTTTCCAAATTTCTAGCATACCCTCATAGATTTTCTTGGAAATTTAGATCTCCTGCTAGATTTAGGTCTCCTACTTGAGGACTTATTTATATTTCTATTATGGGATAAGCCTATTACAGATAAGGCATCTCCATTCCAACTCTCAATATTTTTCCATCTCATCTCCTCTGATAATAAGGATGGGACTATTTCATCAAATTTCAAGGTAGTTGTATTACTACATATGGCACCAATTAGAGCATCCCATGAGTCTAGTAGAGAAGAGTTTCCCATGAGTCTAGTAGAGAACACAAAATATAGATGCACTTATCTTTGTTTGAAATTTTAATATCAACAAATAATAACTGACTTATAATAACATTGAAGTTGTTTAGATGTTTTGTCACCAAGTATCCATCCTTCATCCTTAGGTTATATATCTTTTTCTGTAGGAACAACTTGTTCACTAGAGACTTTGATACAATGTCCTTAACTCGTCCCACAAAGCCTTTGTTATAGGTTCCCATGATACATTCAACAATATTGAATCTGAGAGACACAATAGTCGTGTGCTCTTTACCTTTTGATCTAACTCTACCAAATATTTTATCGACGTTTCTATTAGTGTCATACATAGATTTACAACAATCCACTAGTCTCTATCGACCAATAGATCCTCCATCCTGAGTTTCCACAAATCAAAACTCTGTCCATTGAATTCCTTGATCTCTATCTTTCCATTGGTTTCGATCTCCTTTCACCACAAGAATTGATCCCATAAATATCCCATTGTAATAGGCTTTACCATAGTCCTAAGCAACAAACCCCTCAGTTAAAAAGGTGTCCCCTTGATGCCTAAACATCTATGACACCAAATATAGGTTTTAATATTGTACAAAAATTACCTACAAATGAATTCTTAAAAACATAAAAAAATACACAATGGTGAGAACATAAAAAATATACACAGAAATTTTCTCCTAGAACCCAAAACTCAGAAAATTATATTGATTTTTTATCTTATTCCTTTCAATGTTACAATACATTATATACATGTTGAAACATTCATAAACCCCAATCCATGAACTTGGAACATAACTATAGTTCTACAAAATACCATGGGTAAAACCATCATACACAAAACCATGCACAAAAAATATGCACAAAGCCATGGGTGTGTCTACTCAACATCCTTGGGTCCACCCCCATCCTTTGGTCTGCCCAACCATTATTTGGTTTGCATAAAACAAACAATTTTGGAGGTGCTACATTGGACCCCATGCATGGGAGCTATTGTGCTCGTGGAAACCCCCGATATGGGGAGATGCCATGCCCACTACACTTAGCCCAATGTAACACACATGGGGCTAGTCATGGAGATAATATAACACATACCCAACAATCACTTTGTTACATGTTGGTAAAAAATTCTATAGAATTAGATGAAGAATTCATGTCTCTAACTTTTATGTTAGTCTATACACTTAGATTATTATCTATATTTCATGCTATAGTTTCAAAACACACTCCAAAGAAGTCATTGGACACTAAATGATTGACATAAAATTTGAATATTGTGGTCTATGGTAAGTATTCTATGTGTTTGTGCTTCAAATAACACATTCTACAACCAATATAGCTATGAATGATAGCCATAACTCTTGGAAGATAACATAAATTAGTCAAAGGTGTTGCTGAGATCTCATGAACACTATGAAAAAGACACTTGAAAAGGACAAGACTATTCCCATGATCAAAATTAAATTCCATTGGATATAAGTCTTATGATATAATCTCATAAACAACAGTGGCACAATGAATACCATGTTATGGTTCATAACCTCTTTTAGAGAAAACTGTATAATCTTCTTGAGTAGATTTTACATCATCTAAATACATTTTCATAATACTCTTGGTGGCCCATGCAATAAATAACATAAATACAGTGGTATTCCCTTTCATTGATTTAAAAAACAAAGTCATATCCTCTTTTATACTATTGAAACTAGAAAACTGAGGTTGGTCTAATTTTTTTATATAGGTGCATTAGAGATGCATATTTTATCATAACATGCTTCTATTCAAAGATAGTTGGAAATGATTCTTACAAAAATCTACAATATGGACCAATGATCACTAAGTAAATCCCCTTTCCATTTATGTCAAAGGGGAGGTGAGGAAAGCAAAAGTAACTCTTAGAAGAAATAAGAAGGATTACTCTCAAGGGGAGGAGCATAGTGTTTCCATTAATTCCAAAGGAGGAGAATGTTGGAAGTGTTGGAATTGATATCAAATATTCATATTCATGTTGATGAGGTTGTTTGATGTTGTATGTTGATGATGTTTTTCATGTTGATGCAGTTGATTGATGTTGTATGTTAATGAGTTTTTTTATGTTGATGGCATGGACTGCTCAAGGTTGATTGTGTTGAATAGGATACAACATGATTGAAGCTCCAACCTCCTTTTTAAACTTCCTTTTTGACCTCTATTTCATCAAATTCTTAAATTGGATCCACGATCATAACATATCTTTGAATATACATACAAATATTTTTTCTGCCACAAACACTTTCACTATACAATTCAATATCTTTTCCACACAACCTGCATCCACTAAAATTTCACATAACTTGTAACCAATGCAAATCGATAGATAACTTGTGCCATCATGTCAACTATAATGAATGTCACTAAATTCATGCTAATCTCTATTGTTGAATTTCATACTACTGTCCCAATCCCTACTTCAGCCAGTTCATTCATTTATCTGGTCACTAAGACCCCTTCTCAGAACATGGTTACTTCATATATCCAAGACACTTGCATTATGCTCATAGACCCTCCAATAGCAAAAGAGATTTTGGTCATCAATTAAAAGTTAAAACAACATAAAATCCTTCTAGTTACACTCCCCTTTGATCCTTGATTGCCAAAAAAAACCATAATAAACCATATAATAGACTAAAATTTCTACATAATGCATTTTTGAGGGTGTATTATAAAAATTAGCCATGCTTTCGCACTAGTGCAACAAAATTCTCACTAGAAAGTGTGCTAAACACTTGACAAAATGACTCTATGGCCGAAAAATGAAATGAATTTAGCCTTTTATCCAACCAGAGGTTCAACCTCCGACCGAGTGAACGCATTGTACACACCTCATTAACTACGTTTTCGAGTGACCCTTACATGATTATCTCTTGAGTTATACTTGTCTTTTAACTGTTAAATGAGACATAAAAAATGTGTGGGATCTGAACATCCATTCGTAAAACATGTAGCCGCATCTTATTTGTCAAGATGTTGGAGACTCACCCAATCACCATATCATCCATGTGTCATCGCTATGTTATACACCAGAAACACCAGAATCAATGAGCCTATGTTAAGTTTGGTAGAAAAATTAGCCTTTTCCATATATATATACATATACCTTCAAACAACCTTTTAGTGTTAAATACTTTTATGGTTTTCCATATTTGTTGGTATCGCGCCTCGGTTAGGGGATATTCAAGTTCCTGCATCATGCAACACAACTCAACTCGCTTGTTTGAATACCTCATATCAGAGCTAAAAGTCATACTAAGGTTATATAACCACCAAAGAACCATATCACAATTCCTTGGTCATACTTTGGTATTGTACTCGATTAGAGCTATCATGTTGTACTAGAACCCAAAGAACCACATGGGACCGAACAAGGGTGAACTTAACAACTCGATAGTGTTGAAATAATTTCATTGTACTAGAACCATACCATTAAACTAACCAAAAATTTCCACCTTTTAGGGCTTGATCATGTAGTTTATATAGCTTATGAGGGGGCCTGATTGAACTAAAGCTGACCATATTACCAATGTAATAAATCTAAAGCCAACATGTCAATGTGACCAGGTTCTAATTGCGAAAATTGATCTATGGAAGGCTATCTTCAAATCCCAGGAAGTATTTTTTAGTGGTTTTTCATGCCAATTTTATTTACTAATGATCCAAAAACTTTCATGAGGATTATGCCTGGTATTTTGCAGCCATTTAAAAAAGATAAATAGGATTATGCCTAGTATTCTGCAGCCATTCAAAAAAAAAAATTGGCTGTATATTTTCATGATGGTCTCATTTTTAGTATGTAGAACATGAGAAAATTATTTGCACCACATTCAACCGGTCTTGATCACCCCACAATAACATAATTTGTATTGGGATCTATAGAAAGTAGCATTTGACATCTAGCAAATTTAGTGTTTGGGATACACCATGGATGAACACTGGGTGTATGTGGACTTAGCCATGATCCAATTCGTTCATGATTGGCCAACCCTAATGACCATAATAGAGTTCTACTTCTTAGGCCTTGCCAAATTATACCAAAGATTCATATTTTGGTTCTCTTATCTCTTGGCCCTTAAGTTAAGTGACCAAGGGTGGAATTAAAGAACAAATTTATTGGTTTTAAACACGACAAAGAAAATTATACACTTATGTAATACAACAATCCTCACCTTAATAGATCTACAACAACAATTTGAGGTTAAGACATATTAATATGACTATGTTATTGGCATAGTCCTCAATGATCAAGGACATCCAACAAACTATCAGAGTGAAAGGATCTATGATAGTATGTGGAGATACCCCACCTATGACAAGGTGATGTACTCCACTAATAACAAAATCATTAAGGGGAAGGCCATTACCATCCACATTAATTGTGGGCTTCTGTAATACATGTATACAAAAGGAAATTTATAGAATGACAACCATAGGAAATGGACCACATACCTATAAAAATTCCAGTAAAATAAGGACAACACAAACCATGTTACAGACTACCATACTTGGCCTATGGTTGTGGCATTAAACATGGCTTCTAACTATTATGGGAAAGTAATCTCTAGGCAAAAACTATTATATAATAGTTACTTTGACTTTACATATTTTTTGACCAAGGATCCCACAAAGAGGACTGGGGGTGAATCAATGCCAGAGAAATTTAATCATTTCACAACTTTTCTTTAACAAAAAATTATATAACAATAACCCATAACCATTTGCACCATATTAGTAAGTATAGAAATGCATCATCCACGCATCAAAGAGTCATCACATCAACATAAAGAGACACAAGATTTTACATGGAAACCCATATGGGAGAAAATCACAAATTCTTCTTCTTATGCTTTTATTCATCACATAGATTTGTAGGCTAGAACATGTTGTAGGCACCCACCCCCAAAATATGCAAGTTGCTACTTGTAGTGAGATACAACCTAATTAAGGCACCAAACTCAAAAGAATGCAAGTGGCTACCCATTGTAGGCTACAACCTAATTGAGGCACCAATATTCATGGTGAGAAATCTCCAACTTGATCTAGGCTCGAACCTAATTGAGGCTCAAACCTCTATGGTGAGTAATCTCCAAACTACTCTAGGCTCCACCCTGATTGAGGCTTCAACCTCAGTGGAGGCACCCAACCCCTTATCAATTCTTTTTAACCAGGATCACTGTCACAACTTACAACCTAACTTACAACCTACACCCATTGCCACTATAATGATTTCCCTTAGAACTAATGTAGTTGTCTATATTGTCATTTCACATTTTTTCATACTATTTCCCATAATCTATTGCAATTGGTTCATAAATATAGTTACATAAATAACTTCTTGAAACCTATTTTCACCATATACCCTAAAAAACATGCAGTAGAGATTTTGGTTATCAAATTCTTGTCAACAAGGCTTTCTATGCCTTTAGAAACATCCACAATTAAGCCCTGGTCATTGTTCTTCTTTCAAAACCCAATTTGGAGCAAAAATGAGCCCATAAACCCATAAAAACTATACAAAGCAATGTATTAAATTAAATTCTCTACAAATTGCCCCTTTTCGGGCACACTTCTACAAAATGGCAATTTCATGATAGGATTTCTACAAAAGGTAAATCTATTTTACATAATCATTAGACAAATTGAAACTCTTAGTGGAAAGGCTCATCAATGTTAGATAGATATGCTACCAGCTCTATTGTCTAATGCCACTCGAAATGGAATTTAACCAAATTGCATGTAATATGATTAATCTGGCTCAAGGTAATGAGGGGAAGGTTTCTATCTGGTAACATGTCCACATGTGATCCATATTGATGCTACAACATTTTTCATTCATCAGTGACAATATTTTGACTAGCATATGTGGGCATACATGAATCAAACCCAACTTTAGCCCCATGAAAATTCTACATTGAATCTCTAATTTCTTGTGTGGATAATCAACAATCAACAACCACCCACAACTTTTGTTGTTAAGCCTCATTTATGAGATTGTTTGTTATATATGGTAGCTCCTTGCCATATACATATCTAGTTGACAAACCTTTGTCAAATTAAAAAAATGTCATTGAGATGGGATACTCTATTCATCTAATAGGCACTTACATGAAACTAATCAATTTCGGTTGGATCCAAAGTTGGTTCCAGTTTGCATGAGAAAATGTCATCAATGGCCAACTATCAATGAAGCCAACTAACTAAATTAATTGTTTGAAATAGATAATGAATTATTAGTGTTTGAACTCCAAGATTTTATTCCAACTCTGTGTTCTTCACACTTGAACCATGACCAAATAAAATGTACTTTGTTGTTGATTTTGTTTCCTCTTTCCATCAATGGAGTACCTATACTTATCTTGGGGGACCTAAGACTCAATAGAATTGATAAAAATCATGCATTTAATGCATTTTAAATGATTTTATAATATGGATGACCTAATCCATATGACAATCATCAATACATCTAATGTGACCATTTTGTAAGGAGGATCACACCTCATAACCTTAGCCCAATTTGACCATGTGACCACCCCATGTGACCCAAACTTGGGGGTTTATTGGTTATCCACATGATGACATCAACATGAAATCATCATGCCATGTGGAATCCCATCAAGGGTGTCATGTGTCACTCACTTTTGGGCTTTTCACTAATCTAAAAATCTAAATGGATGTAGCACATGGTGGAATTTAGTGGAGCCACATCATTATACTAACATCATCAACCTTCGATACGTGCTTCCATGTCATCCCTTGTAATCACTTTCCATTATTAGTTTGGGCCTCCAACTACCATTCATTTTAAAATAGCCATAACTTCTCATCCATGAGGAGGTTTTTGGAGAAGCATATACCATTGTAAAATTCTGGAAGACGCCTAGCCATAACTTCTCATCCATGAGGAGGTTTTTGGAGAAGCATATACCATTGTAAAATTCTAGAAGAGGCCTAATACGACCATTAGGGCTTCATAACCTTGTCAAAATCTTAATAAAACTCAAGATTCCCTGGACCTCATTTGGTGAGGGTATGCAAGGTGTCAAGTTTCCATATTGCTTCTTTTAACCCATCAATGATAATATTTTTGTCTTGGAAAACCCTTTGAGATTAATGCCACCTTGTTTTCACCAATGAAAACACAATGTTCAACACATACAATACACTTATTACAGTTGCTCCAAAATTTCACCTCTAGGATCTGCTCTTGTTCCACAGGGAGCAAGATTATGTTCCATCAAGAAAGGACTAGAAGATAACTTGGGAGACATTATAGTGAGGGGTAAGTCACTTTAGAGAGGAGAAGTCAATAAAAGCCCTCTCAGTCAATAATGATTACATAATTATATGTTAGGTTTACCTCCAGAAAGCATGGTAATGATTGTGTGTTTGTGGTTATCAATTGATTCTCTAATATTTCAGAAATAAAAAAATTATATGGATGAACTATAGAAAATTAATAAATCAATGAAAATACAATTAATCTCAACACAATCACTCATCATACCAACTCTTGTGCAATGGATTCACTTAATCATCTTCTTGTGCAATGGATTCACTTAATCATCTATAAGGTGAAATTTAGCTAAATTCCTTCAACCATTTAGAACTTGAAAGTTCATGGATCAAAAAGAATTTTCATTTTGATGAATCATTTTTTTTTCAAAATATTTTAATGATTGTTTACATGAAGTGGTTTACAAATACCTATTTATAATTACTTTAAAATTTCTCTTTTTATTTTGGTATATGATCCTAGCAAAGATTATTATTCAATCTAGTAAACAAAATTCAACATAAATTATAGCATAATTACACTTTCATGAGATGTATATCTTTTATATATTTACAAAATTATTGAATTAAAATGGTATATATTTTATATATTTACAAAATTATAAAATTAATATGGTATAAAGATAATTGGAATGGATATTAATAGTTTTTATAAATTTGATATTTTTGATATTTTTATTTTTCAGAGTTGAATTCATATTTATAACTACCATTTCTATTTATGACTTTCACATATATTTATATTAATTATATATCACTCAAGAAAAATATAACCACTCTCAACAATGAATATCTAGCACCGGGAGGAACCTTACCCTTTTGGCGCCCCAAAGGGAGAAGGGGGAGAGATATTCTTGCCCGTTGAGAAAAGATCTTACTTAAGTAAATGGCCTAGGGAGGTTTAACGATAGGCCACAATTTACCTACCCGCCTGGGGAATTAGCCAATGAAAGCTGAACGCTACGGAAACAATGCTTATGTTCCTACTGGGCTGCCAAAGAAAGGCTGAACGCTATGGAACCATTGTTGATTTCCCTACTTACGGAAAATCTGTTGTTGTCCCTACTCCAACAACTAGACATTAGCGGAGAGACATGGTTGGTTTCATTATACGTTGATTCACCGTGCGACCTTCTTGATTGATTTCGGGCCGCTAGATTAGATTGATTCCGGGCTGCGAGGAAAAAAAGAAGTTATGAACCGAACCCGGGAAACGGGTGCACTTGAATGACCCAGACGGACGGGGTGAACCGCTTCGAGGGATGCCGTGCTTTTAGTGATACAGAGAGAGATGCCTTATATACGGTACACCCAGAGAGAGATGTGTATTATTTTATAGATTGAAATACACTTACAATAATTAATTTGAATTACAAGCTCTAATCTATGAAATACAACCTACAATAATTAATATGAATTACAAAATCTAATGAATAAATTAATATAAAATATAAATAATCATTAATTCATAAGTAACATAAAATAAAAAATTATCCATTCCATCATTTAGATAACTCAAATAACAATATATCTGAAGATAATACCAATGAATAAGAAAAATAACCTAGAAAAATAACTTTATTGGAGAATTTCACTCTCTTACGTGAAGAATTTTTGTAGAAGACTCCTGAACAATAATATCCAATAATAACAACAATTATTTAAATCTAATGCTATTATTAAATAGAAATATCACATTTAAAATTGAATTTCTTAATCTCCAAATCCTATGAAACAGAATTAACCAAAATTAACCAAATCTAAGCTTAGATACTACAGAGTTTTTCCAATGCAATGTTTTCATCGCCATCACAATTTTCTAATATACTTCTGACGATAGCCACAGGAAATCCCATATCCACCAACCTTTGCACCTTATCTTCCTTATCAGCATCTGCTCCCTTTGCAAAAGTTTTGGTCCAGTAACGAGCAGTGTTTACAAATGCTTCATGGTCTGTAAGGTATTGTCGCGCTACAACCGCATCCTGGGGATCATTGGGTTCTGGTGCTGAAAGCAAAGCTTGCAAAGAAAGTAGGGTTGTATTCAACGTTATTGCTGCCGTCCACTTATCTTTGAGAATATCCGAGCATATTGCTCCGCTTTCGCTGCTGATATTAGGGTGCCACACTTTCGTGATAAACTGCATTTTTGGAGGTTCGAATGGATAATGCTGTGGCACACGAATGTCAACTTGAAAGACGCCGTCTTCATAAGGAGTACCCACAGGGCCTCCAATGGTCCCGCACAGGTGTGACAGGTCATTGTCCCCGCAGACCTTAATGCTATTGCCTGTTAACTGCGTATTTTTTTCTATCTGACTTATTTCTTTTTGTATCCGTTGAGCAACGAACGCCATCGTCGCCTGAAAAACCCTAACACAG
>APFE031303880.1:118715-140136 GCA_000404065.3 Pinus taeda | reverse complement strand
AACGCCATCGGTTGCTCTATTAGTGGTAATAGACTTGCGCACCTTCACTTTTTTCAAACAACTCAATTCTCTGTCAGCCTCTACCTGTTTCAATTTTGGTAACTTACTTATAATATTAGCCCAATGAGAATGTGAGACCATGGCAATTGAAAAGTCGTGACCGACATAATCATTGCTCAAACTACCAAAATACGACTGAACTGCATCTCTCTTTCATGTATTTATTATTGTTTCATTTTTATTGAACAGATTTTTCTGAATTTATTAATTTGTATTTGTATTATTTTTTCACTTTTATGTTATTTAATTTAATTTGTTATAATAACGTTATTTAATTTAATTCATATACAAATTTATTAATCTATTATTTTTTTTTCAACTTTTATGTCTTTTTTATTATTTAAATTGGTAATTATTAATTTATTTTAAACTTTATGTTATTCAATTTAAATTTATATATAGAGAAATTATATATAAATTTATATAGTTAAAAAATTGATGTGTATATAATAGAAAGTAATTAGGAAAGCATTATATTTTATGATTAAAATATTTTATGTAAGTGAATTACAATGAACACAATCCAAGTGATCAAAACAATTTTTCTAAGCATTGGATCTATTTATGAATTAAAAAATGGCACACACACATATATATATAATCTTTTTCCAAGTTTTACTCTCTAAAAGAGGTTTGCACCTTAAAAAGGTTGATCCCTTTGGGTCTTGCTATATATACAAAGAGAGATCGAATCCCTCTAGGTGCAAACCTTCATTTTAAAGTGTAGAACTTGAGGAATGGATTGCACCTATTTGACCGTAGAAGTGGATGCATGTATGCTTATTATAAGTTGATTGTAAGAAAGCTAAAACCAATCTCCGCACACATCCAAGAACTCCAATGGAAACTTTTTCTCTCCATATTAAGATACCAACACCTACAAAGCCTAAAGGTTAACCAATAAAATCCCTAAAATTTTTCAAAATACAAATGGTTTTTTGAAAACATGATTTCTTCTTGGGTTGACAGAATTGCATTTGCAGTTAATTACAGTTGATGTAGATTACACATGCAGAATTGCATTCACAGTCAATTATAGTTGATGTAGATTACACATGTAGAATGCATCCACAGTCAATTATAGTTGATGTAGGGAAGCAATACCATACCAAGTGCATTCATATTGGGGGCTTTATATTGAGGAAAAAATGACATAATATATTGGGGGATAGATAAGGGATAAAGAGCCTTTATATTAGAAGGTATAAAAAACAGAGATCAAATTTAATGAAAAATATAAAGGGGTGTAAAAAATGTTAATGAAAATATGGATACCTACAATATCTAATTGAAGTAGGATTTTTTTTAAATTAGGAAGGTGTATTGGATTTGTATTGGTAGGGGGTTAAATAATGTGATTTTTAAATATATTTTCCAATACATAGTAAAATTAAGGGTATTGTTTAATATGCCATGAACGCACGTGATATGTTAGAGACTCATTGAGTGAAGCCCTGTGAGATTACATTTCCTTTCACGTAGTGGGAATATTGAGGAAAATTGAAATGGTGCTTGTGCATATGCAGGGAAAATAACAAAAGAGAACTATCACAACATCATAGCCAAGCCACCTTGGTTTCAATGATTGAGAAATTGACATCCATACAGATTTTGGGTCTTAAGTTGAAAGGCATAAATGCTATCATCAACCCAAGGAGATCTTTATCACACGGATTGTGGCCCTTTTTCATGGTCACATTTCTTTTATGGTGATGAATATTTATATACCTCAGTGACCTCTTTACTTCTCGGTCTAACCTTCGACCATTCTCTTAGACACAATTATCTCATTGTTGCATTGCTTCCATTGTGTCCATTTCCTCAGTGGTCATTGCCTCAAATCACCAAAGTTCGAAGGGGCAACACTATCTAGATTCTTCAGGTTATTCATCAAAACTCGAAGAGGAAAAAAGTGTAACAGAATTACATTTTGCATAAATATAGGTGCTCAAATAGAACTGAAATTCCCAATCTATTGATATTTGTTTATTTAATCTAATAGTTGTAGTTATGTTTTGTTGTGTACTCTAGTGTTCAAAGTGGTATTAGAGTCCATTCTAGGCCTATTCCATCATGGGAGGGATTAGGGCTGATTAGATCAATGGTATTTGAGTGTTTAGTGTGTTGGTGGGCCTGTGAACTACGTAGAGAGTCAAGTGACCAATGTTAATTTGCTTGTGCATGGGAGAATTCTTGTACCATGGAATGTTGAATATGCTTGAAGTTGGGGAATAGAGTCCTGTAACATGAAGTATAACATTGGAACATATAGTTGCAGTGCGTGAGTAAATTCCAGAGTCATCTAGCATAGAGTCCCAGCTAAGGAAGGTGTGGCCTGTGTATGCGAGTCAACATGTGATATTATGGCCAATATTGTATGTTTGGATCATGTATCACAACAAAATACCTCTTTTCTGATTTTCACACCAAATTTATGTGTGGCGCTCATCATCTGATATGGAGTGAAGACATAAGACTTTGTTGAATTTGGTACCATACCTGTTGTGTTTGGTCATATGTTGGAGGTAATGTGCACAACATTTTCCACCTCATTGTTTTCAGTTGTGTTGTACTTTCTTTTCTAATATAGAACAAGACCCGCTATCAATGATAGACCACTAATTGGAAATTTGTTGGGTGTAAATTCAAGGGAAAGTTTTTCCCTCAGTTTCTTATTGTCAAGATTCTGAGTATTATGTCCCATTAAATCAAGAATAGATAGGTAGGGTTTTAAGAGCATTTGACTATCAATGAAAGTTTATGCAGAATTTGCTACAATAATACTTAGATAAATATGCTTGTTTTAGTACTAACCCATCTAGGGTTATTTCCAAGGTTTATGAGGAGGGTGAAGGTTATGATAGTGTGATTGCAAGGATAATTTCTATTGGTATCCATTTATTTTTGATGGGGCTAAACTTTTGTAGTAGCTGGTATTCGTCTCACTTTCACAAGCGAGTTAAATACCTGATTAATCATTTTAACATCAAGAATTAGAAGCATGAGCTAACTATCCCTCCATATATGAGTGACACCCTTCAAAAGGGCATAGATAAATGGAGTGAGAAAGAAATTAGAGGTTTATTTTTTGTAAATGTTTTTGTGCGTAATTTTGTGATTCAATAGAAAGTTGGAAAATTGTTCGTTGAGATGCTCCCTGAACATTCATTGCATGCATCAATGGAAGGCATTGGCTAAATATTGGGAGCCATTAGGGATTTTAGAAAGGATGTTCTATCTTCAACTTCTAAGGAGCCAACTTATAATATTCTTACTAGCAGGTTTGAAGAAGGTGTGAAAGGATAATGGGGTTACTTTGAAAGTGAGGATTTTGAAGCACAATCCATTATGATGAAGTGTAAATGGGATTATATGTTTAGGCACACAATTATTACATATGAATACAATTAACCTTTGCATTTGTTGTAACTAAAATGATAATGTTATATTGAGTCATTTGTGTTGTAAGGGGTGCATGATCGATTGTACCCAACACCCCAAAGTTGATTTCCAAAGTTGTTTTGTAACCCTTGTTGAGTCACAAAAGTAATGTTTATCCTTGTTAGGTAGAGGGATGATGTGACTTCAAGTTGTGGAATTAACCACTAGGTAGATATGAGTGTGGTAGGTGTACTGGTATGTAAGCCTGATTCATAATTCTTGAGTTTGGTGTTGACACCTAACCTATAGGGATTGGGAAATTTTTGTAAATATTGTAAATATGAAAGTAAGAAGATGAAGAGATATTGGAATATGAATTATAAGATTTTCTTGTTGATTTTGAATGGCATATGAGAATGTTGTTTGCATCTTAAAATCTTTGACAGAAACACACTCAAATGGCACAACAATATTACTTTGCATAATAGAATCTACGCAAATCAATAAATCAACTAGTGCACATGATTTTTTTTATATTTTTTAACCCTTCTTCATTATATTACAAACTATAATAAAATAGTATTAGTCCTCTTGTACTAGGGATCTTGGCCATTACATACAAGCCTGATATAAGGATACAACTAGGGCTTAGTGTCATTCACTTTGACTACCAATCTCTACTGAAGAAGACAACGATTTACCTATTTGCTAATGGTAGCCACACACAACCCTTTCATTCCATGTGCCCTGGACACATTTTGCGGGTCCTCTTGCCTTCCCATTTGTTGATCACTACAACTACATCTTAAATACCTAACTTGCCACTATTAGTGACCAAAACCGATTTTTTGTCAATAAACATTGGCTCATCAAACTACCCACTATAATTCCTTCTGCTCCATTAGGGTGACTTCTCATTGGGTCTTCTGGATCTTCCCTCATTCACTGAAATTTTCCATCTGCAACCCTTGAATTGGGCTCTGTAGTCTACCTCATAAAAATGTGTGGCTCCTTTCATCACATTATTCTTGAGGTATTCATCTTGCACTACATCCTGCACTACGAAAATCCATTGTTCACAATTCCATTTGTGAATAATGGTCCCATCTTCCAAACCAACCTATTTTTAATTCTTGTCACTTTAGAAGTCTGATCCTATGGCTATGAACTACCCAAACTCTGTGACAGATAACTTCTTCAATCATTGTCCTTAGGGCTTGAAGATTTACCTAAATACAATTAATATCTTGAATGATCTAGGGTTCTGCATATTGTTGTTCATTACGCCTATGAAAAAATGTATTTTCACTTCACTATACATCCCTTATATTACTGTCCACATGTACATTTTTTGATGTAGAATGCCACCCAATTGAAGAAGATTTTAACACTCAATTAGGGTCTTTGCCTCCTTATATTGTACGCATATCTAATAGTCATAAGGGCACACTATACATGCTTCCCTCATCTAGGGCTTATAAACTGTAGCAACCCTCGTGAAAATTCCTTGTAAAAATATATAAATGCCACGGATGATGGGACATGTATTCTAAGATGAATGGTGGGTAAGACATCCTAGTGGGTGTTAATTTGGTTGTTTATGGCTAAGGAAATTGGAAAAGGCAATCGAAAAGGCATTAAAGAGGCAAAAATGTATTTTGGCACATTTACTTATGAAAATAATGGAAATTAGGAGAAAAGGAAGGTGAAAGGTCGCACGTTGCATGTGAGGAGGCAAATGAAGAAAATAATGGAAAATGAAGAACATAGAGGCCTCTTCCATAAAAGAAGATTCTAAGGATCAGTTGGTAACCTTTTGTGAGTTCAATGTTGGAGCTCTCTCTCATTATTCTCTCTCTCATACTCTTCGATACTTAAGAGTTTTCTTGGAGCACTCTTGGAGAGTGTGGCATAATTGGATTCTTGGAGAAAGAAGGTAAATGAATAGTATGAGAGCATAAGAAGGCATCGACATCATCAACTACATCAGATTTCTTGCAGGTACCAAGTTACATATATGATATCTTCACTAGTTTGGACATTCATGGCGTATGCATGCAAATTCTTGGTCATGATCTGTCATTCACATCGAGGACTACCTAGATTGGCAGTAGATTGCCTAGCCTTGCCATTTCCTAGATAGCCATGGACAAACACTATGGAGATCTGTAACAACTTGGGTAGAGTTACTAGTCCTAGAGAATTGGTTGGAAAAACACTCTCGAGCCCTTGGTGGGTTGAGTTACTAGTCTTGGAGCCTTGGTTGGATAAACACTCTGGAGCGCAATGACAATTGTGGGTTGAGTTACTAGTCCTGGAGTCTTGGTTGGAACAAACGCTCTAGCACCCTAGATGGCTAGGTAGGAGACCAATCTCGTGATGGCTTTGGTGATGTCTGACCATGAGGTGGGATCAATGTTTGATGGGTTGAGGTGGATGACCTATGGAAACCATTGATGAGTTTTGATTGATGTTTTATGTGAGATCCCACATTCATGGTTGGAATATGGCATGAGGGTGAACAGATGAAGAGATATTTGGCTCAACCATTCTATGGTTGAGTGGAACATGGTAGTCCCATCTCTAGATGGTTCATTGCATTCATTAATGAGAAATCCATTCCCTTGATTTTCATGTGTAAAGTATGTAATGTATTTATGGATTTGGTGGCTAATGCGTTTATTGTATTTGTGTTCCTATTATGTTGGCTATATGGAAATTTTATGACAAGAACTATGTATGGTTCTTAACATGTTTTTACTTATATGTGAATGGATAACATGCCTCTGACCTAATAGATGTTAATGCAACAAATTGCATGAGGGAACAATGGTTCATAGCAATGCTCAAATAATTATGAGATCCCTACACTTAATTCTATTGTTTACACGTGTAGATTACACGTTGATGATATGTTTGACAAAATTTATGTCATGGCTAGTAGGGAGTGAATCAAGGTATTGAACATGTATTTGCTTTAGTAATTTCATTTCCATTTTACTTTACTAATTTGAAAAGATGGTTTAGTTCTAGGCAATGTCCTGGTCTCTAGGCCTAAAAACATGGCTCAAATCTTAGAGTCGCTGGCACAACATTGACAATTTTTGTCCACTATCTCTAGAAGGTAGGTCTATGAGAGTGACTTAGGAGTTCTAATCATATCATAGTGGCATCTCTTCACATGTTTACCCTGTCTGGATGGTTGGTTGAGTAGATGTGGGAGGAAGGCGTTACAGAGTGGTATCAGAGCATGGTTCAACTCTCAGACTCAATGGGTTGTAAGTGTTAGTCATGCATGCATGTGAGTTCCATGTGTGTCTCCTACACTTGCATTTCATCTGCTTTATGCATTTTCTTGATGGTTGATTAGGGTTGTAGTTTGGTTATCATGGAGAATTTGATATTAATTTTGAAATATTTATTTGTCATGAGAACGTGACTCATTGCATATGGTTATATGTCACTTATATGATTGATTTTATGTCACCTACTTACATCCTTGTATGTTAGGCTACATTTTTGTAGGTTTGATTACATGTATCAATCTTGTACGTTGATTACAAGAATTGATTGCTTATGCTCAACTACATGCGATGATGCGTATGTATAGTTGATTAGGCATTTCTTATGCATGTTGATGATTGCATGTGGGAATGTGTATAGTGGATTAATGGTTGTTGTCATGCAGTATGTCATGGTTTGTGAAGTTGATATGGTCATGAATTGATGACTGGACTCTAGCTAGAATGATGTGTGTATGGTTTGGTACTCATTTGCTATATGTCTATATACAGTTGTTATGCATGTATCATCTTAGTTGTAGTTTGAATAGTAGGTCAAACATGCCTTGTGAAATCATGATATGAAATTTAGGTCACCATGGTGCTATTGGCTTGTTATGATGCTAATGTGTTGAATGAGGTAAATCAGGAGATGCAGGTCACCAACGTGAGGTTACAACATTAGACATTGGGATAAGAACAAATCGTAATATAGGTATTCAATGCTTGGCATGCAGGTATGTAAGTTAAGGATTGGTATATACATTAGGGTTATATGAATTAGGTTTATGTACATACCTTTTGATGTTATGGTTACATATGTGATAGATTCTATTTAATTAGTGTAGTCATATGCACATAAGTTGGATAGTCAAGAATGATGGTAACCATGGTTGTAAGCATTGCTATTGTTGTTTAGGTTAGACAATTTGATGATTATGTTATATGATATGTTGTTGATGAAGTATCTTATAGGTTAACTTGTTGTTATGTTCTATTAACTTGATGATTAGGTTTATTTCACTGAGATCTTAATTTTGTAATTTGGATTAGTCATATGTGTGATGGTTATGTTCACTGCATTGAAGATATTGATGTTATATGTATTGAATTGACCTACTTTGATCTATGCAAATCTTTATGGTTGTGATATTCAGGCATAAGTCGACATATCTATGATATGGTGTCGTACTAATCTAGACTGATCATACATATGTGATTGTTATGCATGAACAACAAATGTGTATGAGCTTATGATGTGAACATGTTAGTTAGTTACTATTATGGATATCATGTTTTTATTTGAGTTGATATATTGTGAAGTCGTATCATGCTAACCTAGATTTATTTTGTAGACAAGATAGCCTCCCCTGATATACATTAAGGTATGAGTTTTCTTATGTCATATATTTGGCCCTTGGTTGTTTGATTATGATGTCTATTTGGTGTTTGAGTGTTTGGTGCCTAGTTGATTTATTTAACATGGTATGCTTTCAAGTTGGTTGAATTTTTTATGAAGCTCATAATATGAGTATGTATTCCAATGATCTTGCATTGACATGGTCTTACTAACACATCTGTGTTGAGATAGTTGATATGTACTTGAGTGTAGTAGGTGATAGTTGTAGCTGCTGATCATGAGTGGAGTATGGATTATGACATGTTTGTTAGTCTTGGTAAAGGTTGATTTCAATTGATAGATATAATTGTCTTGATGTTTGGAACATGTGGTTGACATGTGTGAGAAGTTGCACGAAGCATGATGGTATTATCCTGACAAGGTAATAGTTGATGTCTTGATATCACTAACAGTTAGGTGATGTGACAATGCATAGTAAACTTCGAATTGCAGCAAAGTAAAAAGGTAAAAGGAAGGCATTGGACAAGAATTCCTTTGGCTATGTTTGGAAACCCTAATTCAAAACAAATGAGTGCTTTTCTTATAGTAAGTCTTGTTAACCTTAATCTTGTTTGACATTATGTGGATACATGCTATATTCATGAAAATGTACTTGACAGGTATATTAGCTAGTCTTTAGTTACAGGTGGATCTGTCAAGACGATTGGAGTCCCTTGAAAGATAGCTTGGATATGTGCAGTTTCAAGCAACGTGTTTGGAACAACAAGATAAGGTAATTGGCGTATTTTTGTGTTTATTTATGCACTAAGAGTTATGTGTTTATGGAAATGTGATGCACAGGACTGCATGACAGAGAGTGGTTTCCATGAGATCTTGAAGAAGGTTCAGGTCGAGATTTCATTGGGAACCATGGGGATTGATTCATGGTGTCTATTGTTAGTCTTGTGCTTTGGTATTTTGCAATTGTTGCACTTGATTTGCAATTTTGATTGTGTGTGGTACATAGCTATGCCACTTTGTTGTGGTGTCCCATTGCTTTTGGTTTTCATGGTTTTCTTCTTGAGTCTTTGGAATTGGTTGGGGAAGAGGAAATTTAATGGGGCTCAGGGAGAGATGTGTGGTACCCAATAAATGATGTAAGACTTGGATGAAGCTCTGTGCACCAGTAAGTGCAGCAAAATGTAAGACTATGAAAGTTGATTGGAATGGCTGAGTTAATTGTGGTAAATGGGTGGTGACAACACACACATGAGAAAGGTAATTGGGAAAGGTAAAGTAAATGGATCTGAGGTGTCAGATACCTTGGCTATGTTGGGAACTGTTGTTCTCAATGTCGTGCATGTTGTGCACAAATAAGGAAGTTATCTTGACCTTGATCTTATGATATCTAGTCATTTTTTTGTCATCATGATTATGCTGATGTCTATATGTGTATACATGTATGTATGCATACCGTTGCCTGACAGGATGATGATTGTTTTATGCTAATGATCATATATGTATGTATCTATGTATCTATGTCATTATTAGATAAGGTTGTGAGGATTGTTCTTATGGATGAATGCTTGCTTATGAAGGAAAATGACATGAAGAGGTTCCTAGTCCTATGAGGAATCAATTGGGAAGAGTATTCATTAAAAATATATGAGGTCAGTATCACGTGTTTGTGTGTTGATATTATGTGATTATACTATGTCTATGCTTATCTTATGATAGGTAACACTAAGGAGTACATCAGCGAATGAAAGCAGTGTGGTTTGCGGTATGTTGGGAAAAGCATGGATGATACACCAGAAGCAAGGTTGCTTGGTAGAGGTAGTGTGGTTTCGAATGTGCGGTATTATTGTCATGCATATGCAATACATGTTGTACATTTTGCATTTGTGATGATTGTGCGCATGTAGTATTGTGAATATGTAGTGTGTGTACATGTTGTTTATGCAATGCTATGTACAGGGTGTTAGTACAGATAATGTTGTATGAATATTGCATATTCAATGTTGGGCATAGATGGTGCTATGTACATGTTGGATATATAATGTTGTGCATATATTGTACTGTGTGCATGATGGATATGCAGTTTTGTATGCATATGGTGCTCTGCATGTGTGGGATATGTAGTGTTGTGTACATATGATGTTATGTACGTGTTGGATATGCAATGCTATGTACATGTGGTCTTACATGTGTGTTGTACAACTTGTGCTATGTACATATGGTGTGGTATGCATGATTATACGAGTGGGGTTGTGTGCATGTGGTTGTACATTTCGTACAAGTGGCATTGTATGCAGGTGGTGTTGTGTACATGTCTTGCATGTGGTGCTGTGTATATGTGGTGTCACATAGATGTTATGCAAGTGGTATTGTGTACATGTGGTATCGTGCACACATTGTATAGGTGGTGACGTGTACATGTGACATTGTGCACACGTTTTGCAAGTGCTTCTTGGTACATGTGGCATTGGCGTATGTGTGAGATTCAGTGCATCTCCTACATGCTCTGTTGTGGGCATGTAGTACTATGTATATGCACTGCATAGTCATGGTATCATGGTATATACTTTCATCATGTTGTACTCTATACATGTATTTGTGTTATGTTATACATTAGGTGTACGTGCATGTATTGCATTGTACACTGGATGTAGGAATATGTATTGTGTTGTGTTGTATACTGGTTGTATTTGTATGCATTTTGTGGTTTCCTATGTTGTGTGTGGATGAATTTCTTATGATGTACATTATGCACATATATGTATGTACACTAGGTGTAGGTGTATGTGTTGTATGTTAGGTATAGGTGCATGCATTGCATGGTGTTGTATGGCATGTGTGGTTGTATGTGTGTGATGCACGTTATGCCTATGTGCACCTGGTGGAGGAGAAGGCACTGGGTGTTTTTGGGGTGTGGCGACCGATCTGATATGTGTACAAAAGAAAAAAGGTAAAAGTAAGGCTCGATGAAGGATAAGTATCAATATTCTATTTCAGTTTTACTATGCATATGATTTATGATTCTAGCCTATGATGATTACATGTGATTTGTGATTCTGGTTTATGCTGGTTACATGTGATTTATGATTTTGATCTATAATGGTTATGTTTTGAGCTAACTTGATGTGATTTTTTATAAATGATGCTATTTTGGCTTGTCGTGACAAGAAGTAAACATGATTACAAGCGTACCTTATTGACAAGTTACTAATGGGGTAAGATTTTAAGTTACTTCAATTTATTCTGAATCTAATGGAAGTTATGTGCTTGGTATAGAAAGCATGAAAATACCTAGTTGGGTGGTTAAAATAAACTGCAAGAATTAGTAGCAATAATGAAAGAAATTGGAACATGTAGTAGTATGCCGGTAGAGCACTTCATGAATAGGACCATTGTGAGACACTGGTACCCAGTTGTTTCCATTGATTTCCATGAGCATGATATGACCGATATGATAGTTTTTAGGTAGATCTATCCATTGGTTTTTGTATCTTCCTATGTGAGGAATCCTTGCCAAAAGATGGACTTCCTAGGATGGGGGTGTCAGGGAAACTTGGAAGGTGAGTGACTACACAGGAGGGTTGATCAGATTGCATGAGAGACTATGTAGCAGAGAAGGAAGGTTAGGGATAGATTTGTTTTGGTCATGAGCATTTTGATATGGAATCAGATGTGCATTAGGAGTGAGCCCTGGAAAAATGATTTGGTAATTGTTCCCTAAGATGAAAAGTGGTATAGGATTATAATGTTGGACATTGGATGTAGCTTTGATTGTGGCAGTAGATTCTTGAGTTCCTTGGAAAGAGGTGAATATTGGTACTACTTTGATGGTGGAGGTGTGAGCCTCTGGATTCCCTTTTTAATTGATATGAGCATTGTATTCTCTTATTTATTGGTTTAGATTATGTGTGTATGTGTATATGTGGAATGTGAATACCATAATGATTTGTGTTGTAAAGCTCCAATAAATGGTATGTTTGTCATGTTTTAGTAGATGGTCATTGTAAATACTCTAACGAGCTATGTTATAAATCTCCATGGGTAGTATGTTTTGTTTTGAGCATCTTATTGGTTATAGGTGTCATTGAACACCGAGGTTGGTGTTCCCCCAAGGGGAAGGGTTTTGTAATAGCCCTAGTGAAAATTCCATGTAAAAATATATAAATACCACGGATGATGGAACATTTATTCCAAGATGCATGGTGGGAAGGATGTCTTAGTCGGTGTTCATTTGGTTGTTTATGGCTAACGAAATTGGAAAAGGAAATTGTAAAGGCATTAAAGAGGAAAAAAGTTATTTTGGCACATTTGTATATGAAAATAATGAAAATCAAGAGAAAAGGAAGGCGAAAGGTTAGAGTTTTCATAGGAGGAGGAAAATAATGGAAATTGAAGAAAATATAGGCCTCAACCATAAAAAGGATTTTGAGGATCAATTGGTAACCTTTTGTTAGTTAAGTGTTGGAGCTCTCTCTCATTATTCTCTCTCTCATACACTTGGATTCTTAGATTTTTCTTGGAGCACTCTTGGAGGGTGTGGCATTCTTGGATTCTTAGAGAAAGAAGGAAAAGGAAGAGCAAGAAAGTGCAACAAGGCATCGATACCAACATTTACATCATATTTTCTTGCATGTACTAAGTTTCATGTATGATCTCTTTACTAGTTTGGACATGCATGGCATATCCACGTGGATTCTTGGTCGTGATTTGTCATTGGAATGAAGGATTTCCTACTTTGACTATGGATTATCTAGCCTTGCCATTTCCTGGATAGACATGGTGATTGTGGGATTATTTTCATTATTTTGTTTTGGTCGGTTCTCATGTTTCCTTATCTTGGGTTGAGTTATTAGTTCCTAGAGCCTTGGTTGGACAAATTCTCTAGATCCCTATAATAGCTTGGGTTGAGTTACTAGTCCTTGAGCCTTGGTTGAACAAATACTATGGAGCCCTTGGTGGTTTGAGTTACTAGTCCTAGAACCTTGGTTGGAAAAACTCTCTAGAGCTTGGCAACAACCATGGGTTGAGTGACTAGTCCAAGAGCCTTTGTTGGACAAACACTCTAAGGCTCTGTATGGGTAGGATGGAGACAAAAATGGTGATCATTTTTTGGTGATGTTTGACCATGAGGTGGAATAATTATTTCATGGGTTGAGGTGGATGGCCTCTTGAAACCCTAGATGATTTTTTATTGATGTGTTCTATGAGATCCCACATTCATGTTTGGAATATGGCATGGCGGTGTCAAATGGCTAAAAAGATATTTGGATCATCCATTCTACAGTCAGGTGGAATGTGGTAGTCCCATCTCCAGTTGGTTCATTGCATTCATTAATGAGAAATCCATTCCCTTGATTTTCATGTGTAAATTTATTGATGTATTTATGGATTTCATGGATGATATGTTTATTTTATTTATGTTCCTATTATGCTAGTTATATGCACATTTTATGGCGACATATATGTATGGCTCTCAACATTTTTTTACTTGTATGCGTATGGACAATGTGCCTATGACATAATATATGTTAATGCAAAAAATGGCATGAGGGAACAATGGTTCATAATGATTCTCAGATAAGTATGAGATGCCTACACTTAATTATGTTATTTAAACTTGTATAGTACAAGTCGATGATACATTTGACGAAATGCATGTCATGGCTAGTAGGGATCCAGTGAAGGTCTCGAAATAGTATTTTCTTTAGTAATTTCATTTCCATGTTACATTGCTTATTTGAAGAGATGGATTAGTTCTGGGCAGTGTCTTAGGCCCTAGGCTTGAAAACATGGCTCAAATCCTGAAGTCACTTGCACAACATTGAATTTTGGTCCACAATTGCTAGCAGGTAGGCTTGCGAGAGTGACTTCAAGTTGTTGTTCACTCCCTTGCTCATAACATGAGAGTGAATATTGCCCAAGACACCTAAAACATCAGTGGGACCCAGGGACATGATATCTAACAGGTTTACTTGTCTTTTGATGGTTTTATTGTTGATGTTTGATGTTTGTATGATGTGTTTACGTTGGCTCCACTTCCTTAATGTGACTTAGGAGGTCGAATCATATTATAGTGGCCTCTCATCGCATGTTTAACCTAGCTGGCCGGTTGCTTCAGTAGATGTGGGAGGAGGGTGTTACATAAACCATGTCTTAAATCCTTTTAGGAATGACCCTAGCTCAAAGATTCTTCTCCATGGCACTAGCCCTTTCCTATTATCCTTACCACAATCCCAAACCCTAAGACTGTCATGCCAACAATTATGGACTATCTACGACCTTCCTTTAAGGATTGTTCCACAAAACAATAGGACACATAAGCCTCTGCACTTGTTGAGTAGTACTCACTCGCAAAAAGAACTAGCATGAATGGTCCAGAAAGACAAACCATACCCTTATTTCCAATGAATTGTGGAAAGGAGTATGTGAAGGAGAAGTTGGGATTCCACCTTAAAATCCCACATATGAAAAAGAGCTCACCATATTGGAGAAAAAAAAATAAAAATTCCTATGCGTTGATTGTTGCATTAGTAAATAATCAGGTGATTCACCACATTATACCATTTATAAATGAATTTATTGCTTTAAAGAAGTTGAAATACTTATATGAATCACACTCATAGCTTGATGTAGTCCAACTAATGATCAAGCTTTTCAATCTTTAATTGAAAGATGATGATCCCCTTACCCTATCCTTTAAAGTTAGAGGTATTATGCATGATGTAGAAGCCACTGGTGCTGAAATGGATGTTGATATCATAGCTTTTTTCAAGGCACTATATCCCACATATTCGCATTACCTTGAATCATTACAAGCTAGTGGAAAACTTAAATAGATTACCTTTCATTCTCTCATAGAGAAGTTTGTAGAAAAAGATGAATATTTTGGAAAGAGAAGACAATTTCTCAGTTTTCTAAAGAATTTGTGTGCCTTGGACAAAAAGAGAAGAATCAAGAAGAAGATTCTTATAGAGGAAGAAGTGGCATAAGAGTTTGTGGAAAGAAGCATAATTGAGGCAGGGGGGAAATGTTACCAAATAGGAAGACATGATCTTCATTCTATACACTACAACATAAATGTATATGATTCTTCCACATATAAGCTCTCTTGGTATAGAATATAACAAGAAAGGAATGAAGAGAAGGGTAAATGACCAGTTCCAAGGAAAGGTAAAGCACCTAAATCCTGTTGAAAAAATTTAACTACATTCGATCTTCATAACAACATGTGTTATTGTGATTTTATGTAATTGATAGAATCAATAAATTAAAATTATTATTTTAATGCTTGTCTCATGGGTTTCATGAGCAAGTAATTTTATTTTTACTTTGACTCGCATTGTGAGTCCTTAGGATTCATCATAAAGTAAAATTCAGACAATGTCATGTATAAAGGACCCTTCTTAGGTATGTTACATTTTGTATGATTCATTAAATCAAAATGTAAGCCCTCCAAAACCAAGCATAAAACAAATCCTTCAAGTCGACTACAAAAGAGAGTAAATAACCTACTCTAATAGACATGTCCATACAACTCTCTCATGTCAGCTAATTTATAGAGGAAAACCATTATAAATAGGCAGGTTGGCCTAAGCTCAAAGGACAAAATTTCATCTATTTTCTGTAAAGGAACAATCTACAATAGGAAGTGTGAGGAAGGAGTCTCATGACCAACAAAGAGTAGGAAATAAAATGCGAAGTTTGTGGTAATATTTTTGGGTCTATTTTGGGATAATCGCTTCACAAGTGTGAGGAAAAGGGTATTGCCCACTGCAGAAGAAGCCAAGATTCTTCTACAATACTTGAAGGTCATATCTAGGAGAAAATTGAGGTGTAACAGAATCCAAGTTGTCAAAGAGGAATCTTCCACCTCAAGTGAAGAAAATCAAGGTAGAAAGGATGGTCATCTACATGTGATAGGGTTTTTGATTTAGGGTTGAGAAGTTGTAGGCCTAAAGCTAAGTAAAAGAAACTGACATCTAAAAGGATGTTGAAGCAGAAGGAAGGAGAAGGAAGTTGAATATCATTGAATCAAGAGGGAAAGATAAGAATCTTGGTGTCTTGTTCTTGGAGAAGTCAAATAGGTCTTGGTCTTGGTATTCGTCAATTGGAATCTCTATAAGAAGAAGAATTTGTTCAAGTTTTCCTCTCAAAGAGTTAGAGGTTTTGGCCCTAGCTGATAGTCTATATTTGGTGTCTCTTGTCTCTTTATGGTTTATGAATTGGTGGTTGTTTGATGAAGAAGAACACTAATAACCTAAGTAAAATAAGACCATAATCTAAGAGCCTAAAAATCATTCACAAGAAATTACTAATAGAAGAGAAATCACTTTATCTCTATGCCCTAAATTTCTGAACATGGTATCAGAGCTAAGGTGACTAAGTCAAGGATGTTAATGGAAGCATTATGATGCTAGATCAAAGAGGTATACGAATAAATATTGGATTCATAATCAATCAAATAAGGCCAACATCTATGCAAGTTGAAATTTTGTGAAGACTATTCATCCAAATGAAGCTAGATTAAAAGGCAATACCATCTCACTCTCTATGGGATCAAGGATCATTCTTGAAGAAAGGTACCTTCATAAAGTAGAAGTTTTCTATAATATATATCATAATAAACATCAAGGAAGCACCAAGAAGAAGGAGAGTCATATCAATTACATATATTTATGTCCATATCTGAATTTGTTAAAATGTATTTTTGCAAGGAAAATGACAAATTGGTTCTGGCTTCAAACTATCTTGCATGGAAGAAAATGACAGATTTGAATTAATAAAAAATGAGGTTATGGAACATGTCAAAGGTTCCATCGCTAAAACAAGAAAGGAATTTTCTCAAGTTCTTGCCAAATATGTGAAAGGGGAAGTTAGGTATCAAAATATTCTCATAGAATCCATCAAGGGTCCCCTCATTCCATATGTATCTGAACTCAAAACATCAAAAGGAATCTATGACAAACTAGTATGGTTGTATTCTGTAAGAATTGCTGGAGAAGCCATCTCATTAAGTCAAGAACTCCACAAGCTCAATATGTGAAGGGAAGATGGATTAGACTCACACTTTATGAGGATATCTAATGTCTAGGATTGACAACAAAATGTGGGAGAAGTAGTGTCTAATGGAGAATGACTAGAATTGTATTAAATGCACTCTTAGAGGAGTGGGGTAACTTTAGTTCAACTATTTATGGGAAGAAAGAAGCTAATATATTCCAGGATCTATGGTGACCATGAAAGGTTGAAGAATCTAGACTAAAGGCCAAATCCGATGTGGAAGCAGGTGAGCAAAGTCAAGCTTATGTTAAAATGACAAGAAGAGAGGGAAAATTTGGAAAGCCTAGTTCTTGGAAAAATAAAATGCAAATTGCTAAGACTCAATGATATGGATGTCAATAATATTTTAACTACAAAATAGATTGTCCTAAGATCAATAAGGGCAATAACGAAAGAGGAAGAGAAGAAGCCCATATGACCAAAAAAGTGGTGGAAGCTGAAAAGAAGAAATCCAAGAGTGAGGAAGCAAGAGATCTCCATTATGATTGAGATAGTCTTCCTCACCTATGTTATTTTCAAGTTTCTAAGTCTTCTATTGTAATATATGGCAAGAAAATTGATGGGATGGAACAGGGCATCATAGAAGCTTTGAGAGCAGATCTCAGGAAATCATCATAGAAAAACATGAAATATTGTCCGAATATATGTAAGCCAAGGATATATATGTTGGGAATATCATTGGTAACATAAGTGGAAAGTTAATCTAGTACAAGGTTCATTGTACATCTGTTAAAAGGAAACGTATGTGGATGGGGATACTTTGGATCCTCAAGATTCTTTGATGGTATCTTCATTAAAAGGTTCACTAATCATGAGGAGAATAAAGTGTTTCATGAAGAATTCAAAACTTGTGGAATTTATGGGATGATGGTATGATGACATAAAAGTAAAGCGGATCAAGGGATTGAATTTCTTTCAATCAAGGAAGATGTTGTAGGAAGTCTAGAGAACCCAAAGGAAAAATGAGGTATATATGCTTATATTTCATATTGTGGAAGTCATGTCATATAGTTGTAGGTATCATGAACCAATGCTCTATCTTCATAGCATGATAAAAATAAAGGATTTCCTCCCTCAAAGGGACGTAGGAATGCATGGGCCACAGATGACATCAACATAATATGTCCTCATATGAAGTATAAGGTGGTTGAAAATAATAGAGGAACTATGATTGGGAGCTCCTGGGGATTAAATGTCTAAAGAAGGGAAGGAATAGATCATGGAATATGCAACCATGTTAATGGGAATCAACATACGAAACACTAAGAATATTTGACTAGGATATCTCCATGAAATGTATGAAGACTCTGATGGAGTCAGAAAAGGAAAGAGACCCTTGACAATATATATGTTTGCGAGATGTGTCAACATGTATCCAAGATGTTGACAAAAACTAAAACATGTCATGATGAAATACCATCAAGAAGGTAATTTTGATTTTAATTTTCATTCCTTTATTTTTGAACAAATATATGGATGGGTTTATAATGTGGATGACCTAATCCATATGAAAATCATAAATAAGTCTAATGTGACCATTTTGTAAGGAGGCTCACCCCTCATAACCTTAGCCCAATTCAACCATGTGACCACCCCATGTGACCCAAACTCAGCGGTTTATTGGTTATCCACATGATGACATCAACATGAAATCATCATGCCATGTGGCATCCCATCGAGGGTGTCATGTGTCACTCACTTTTGGGCTTTTCACAAATCTAAAAACCGAAATGGATGTACCGCATGGTGGAATTTAGTGGAGCCACATCATTCTACTAACATCATCAACCTTCCATACATGCTTCTATGTCATCCCTTGTAAACACTTTCCATTTATTAGAGCTACCACAGGTATAGGTTACCATGTCATGTTCAATGGAGCACAATGACCACTTGTCATCCATGTCACCATAGTTGTCTAATGAAAATATGTCAAGTGTCCATATAGAATTGGCCCATTTGTGCTTCAATGAATGGTTGCCACATGTCATCATTATATTGGGTCAGCCATATGCGTTAAATGTTGTGCTAGTCTTGACATCATCTGCCATCCAATTTGTCATTGGGTTCCTAGAGTTGACATCATCCACCATCCAATTTTTCATTTTATTCCTAGAGTTGTTTGATCGGTAAAAAGATACACAATCTTAAACATTATCAAAGGCCATGTGTGTTCTTCTAAGATATGTAGTTTACTTGGTCAATGGACCATGGATACCCTCAAAAGGTGCCCACAATTTAAGATATCAATAATTTTGGTTTTTGTCCTATATTTTGGGCCTCCAACTACGATTCATTTTAAAATGGCCATAACTTCTCATCCATGAGGAGGTTTTTAGAGAAGGATACACCATTGTAAAATTCTGGAAGAGGCCTATACAATCACTGTTGGGTTGTGTTATATTCCTTCCATGTAGCTAATAGGGGGTTTGAGGGGCACCCGTAACCCCACTTAGTTTTGGACCCTATGTTAGGTTGGGATGACCCACCTATGGCTTTGTGCATGATTTTCGCACATTTTTTTTGGACGCTATTGTTTTTGGTCCATGGTATTGGATGCTTCAACATGTATAAATATGTATTATAACATTGAAAGGAACATAATGAAAAATCAAGCTGGTAGTCTTGGTTTTGGGATCCAGGGGAAAATCTCTATGTATATGTGTTTTAGAATTCATATGCAGGTAATTTCTGTATGGGGTTAAAACCTACATTTGGTATTAGAGCAAATTTGGATTCAAGGGGACACCTTTGTTGCTGAGGGGTTTCGCTCAAGCCTGTGGTAGACCATATTCAATGGGAGATCTGTGAGATCAATTCTAATGGTGAAAATATGTCAAGTGTCCATATAGAATTGGCCCATTTGTGCTTCAATGAATGGTTGCCACATGTCATCATTATATTGGGTCAGCCATATGCGTTAAATGTTGTGCTAGTCTTGACATCATCCGCCATCCAATTTGTCATTGGGTTCCTAGAGTTGACATCATCCACCATCCAATTTTTCATTTGATTCCTAGAGTTGTCTGATCGGTAAAAAGATACACAATCTTAAACATTGTCAAAGGCCATGTGTGTTCTTCTAAGATATGTAGTTTACTTGGTCAATGAACCATGGATACCCTCAAAAGGTGCCTACAATTTAAGATATCAATAATTTTGGGTTTTGTCCTATATTTTGGGCCTCCAACTACCATTCATTTTAAAATGGCCATAACTTCTCATCCATGAGGAGGTTTTTAGAGAAGGATACACCATTGTAAAATTCTGGGAGAGGTATACACAATCACTATTGGGTTGTGTTATATTCTTTCCATGTAGCTAATAGGGGGTTTGAGGGGCACCCATAACCCCACTTGGTTTTGGACCCTATGTTAGGTGGGCTGACCCACCTATGGCTTTGTGCATGATTTTCGCACATGTTTTTTGGACGCTATGGTTTTCGGTCCATGGTATTGGACGCTTCAACATGTATAAATATGTATTATAACATTGAAAGGAACATAATGAAAAATCAAGCTGGTAGTCTCGGTTTTGGGATCCAGGGTAAAATCTCTATATATATGTGTTTTAGAATTAATATGCAGGTAATTTCTGTATGGGGTTAAAAACCTACATTTGGTATTAGTGCAAATTTGGCTTTAAGGGAATGCCTTTGTTGCTGAGGGGTTTCGCTCGAGCTTGTGGTAGACCCTATTAAGTGGGAGATCTGTGAGATCGATTCTAATGGTGAAAGAAGATGGTGAGCAGTGGAAAGATAGAGATCGAGAAATTTAGTGGTTAGAGTTTTGAGTTGTGGAAACTCAAGATGGAGGATGTGTTGGTGGATAAAGATCAGTGGATCGTGGCAGATCTGGGTACTAAAACAACGAGAGTGTCTGATGAAGAATGGAAGAAGTTGGATCGGAAGGCAAAGAGCACAATATGATTGTGTGTCTCAGATTCAGTATTGTTGAATGTATTAGGGGAAGCTACAACAAAGGCTTTGTGGGACAATTTAGGGACTTTGTACCAATCTAAGTCTCTGGTGAATAAACTATTCCTGCAGAAAAAGCTATATAACCTGAGGATGCGAGATGGAGACTCGGTGAAAGAGCATCTGAATGCATTTAATACTGTGGTAAGTTAGTTAGCATCTGTTGATATTAAAATTTCAGATGAATATAAGTGAATTAGTTTGTTGTGTTCTCTACCAGATTCATGGGATACTCTGGTTATTGCAATAGGTAGCAATGCAACTGCCTTGCAATTTGATGAAATAGTCTTAGCCTTGTTGACGAAG